>JAHWFP010205707.1:0-12104 GCA_023313725.1 Lithobius niger | reverse complement strand
TATGCATGTCGCCTGTTGCCGTGACAACTGTTTGCTGGTTAGTTGCTACAATATTACTACTAATTACTACTTGCGAATCAGCGGTTTTGGGTTCTGCGGCTGGTGGAATGCTGCTATTATCTGGTATGTTAGCAACATTTGTTGTTGCGGGCATTTGCAAGGTTTTGCAAACATCATGCAAAGTTTTTAATTCTTTTTGTAATTCAGCCATTTGTACTTTATTTGCAGCATTTTCTGCTTTTAATGCAGACATTTCTTGCTTAGATGCACTGCTTTCTTTCTGCATTCCATCAAAATAATTTTTCAACATTTCTTGCAAATTTGCAGTAGACTGGTTAGTGTGTGCTTGCAATAATTGTGAAACTGATTGTGTCAGCCCCTCATTAGTAGCTGTGCACCATTTTTGCATGGTTGCTAGAATTGGTACAGCATCAGTTCCATTCATATATAATTCTAGCTCATCAGTATTTTGCTTTTCACCTATTTTTGAGGCTTCCTCGTGCGAGGCTACATCAACATTAGTAATTGTGATGTCATCAACAACACTTTGGTTTTCAAAATTTTCTGTGTTACTCTCGGTATTAGAACCGTTTTCGCCACCAGAAATGCCACTATTTCCACTTGGAATCTTCTTTAAAAATTTACTGATTGGTGAGTCTCCGCCTTCAGCCATTTTAAATTTAAGGTTGCTTTAAGTGAAGTCACAATTTTATTTCCTACGAGACCCGTTTTGAGGCTCGCTTATCGCTTCGAAACAGTACTCTGCCTTCGCACGTCATGGATAACTACAAGGTGCGCCTTGCATACTTGGCACCACATAGGAATTATCCTGATTCTGCTGTTGTGTCACTTTAAAATTTGATATCCGACGTTACGTGAATGCTTGTTATCATTTACGATTGTCCACAGATGTGCGTTTGATGTATTAAAAAAAAAATTCAATTGCAAATCCGAAAAGTTCAATGTTTATCACCACGTGGCTCGTCTTGCCTGGACCTGTCGGCAATTCGTTATAGAGAGGTGTTTGCAATGCTTTAGAGTTCGATAGCCACAAGGTGCACACTTACCAGGAAAGTGCTGATGGATTTCCCGTTTTTCTCCCCAACAGATTCTAAATTAAGTTTGTTAACTAATTTAACGTTGACAGTTAATGGTTGTAAACAGCATTAGTTGAAACTTGGTAGCTCACTGCTTTGTTAAAAAGGTTATTTTGCAATTATTAGGCTCCTTCCACTATAGCTAACCGTGGCACGGCCTTGCACGCCTTGATTTGCTCTGTGACAGCTTGTGTCCAACGTTCCTTAGCTCGTTCGGTACTAGGAACACGTGGTCGACAATCGCCATACGTTTATGAAATATAAACACACTTTTGTTATTTCAGCGTTTACCAATTAAAACGGTTTACTCTCGGCTTTCTCAGATTGTGCTTGTGCGTCGCACATTTAGGTTTAAATGCTGTAAATTAATTGATTTCGTGTTTAAAAAGAACCGCTTTGTCACCGGTCCGCAACTGATCGGTACAAGGTGCTCCTACGCTTTTAGAGAATTGAGCTCAGCATGCATCGCAATGGCGCTGTTACCAGGAATGAGTACTCGACGAACATGACTGGTCTTGAAAACAGCATCGGCACGATTAAAGTCAACAATCGTACTGAAAAGTTCAAATGTACTACATCTAATGATGGCTAGGATGCTTAGTATTGCATGATTTCGTTTGGAAAGTCACAGAAATGAAAAGTCAATTTTGAATCACCACGTGGTCTGTGTTGGCAACAGACCACCATTTCGCTTTGTCCACTTCGTAACTGATGGGGACAAGGTACACCTTCTTCTTTCGCAACGTTAATTTTGATTAGGTGATAGTACCAGGAAAAGTTAATCGATCGTTAAGATGTCAAAGTTCAGTTACGAAAATACTTTCCTGTTTACGTTTCAGCAAACATTACTTGAATCGCTGGCTTGAGATTCTTCATTTAGGCTTTAGCACTGGATGGATGAATAAGTGGAACGCTCTTACCGTTTCTTCGTCTGTTTGACTCCATTTTACAAGTTTTACCCACGAGGTTGCTGTGACCTTGCGACCCCGCCATGACCCGTTGTTGGTAGTGATGTCAAAAGTTCGATTTTACCGGCTTCCTTTGTAGGTTTAGCTTTCGTTGGGCGCCAAATTACTGTGAGAGTGCTTCTCTACAAGAACGCAAACGAACAGTTGGGGGATTTCTAACATATTTACTTCATGCTTTTAACACTTAACCCATTGTGCACCTGTTACCCCTTCTATCGCTAGGTGAGAAGTGCCCTTATTGCTGTCAAAAGATGCGCGAGCTCGACCTCTGTTGCGCGAGGTCGCTGCGATCGCCCTGTGAGGATGTGCTTGTTTGGCCTGTCGTGGCATGTGGCAGAGTGCATCCTCACAACATGACGGACCGTGGACCGAATGACAGCTTCGGGGACTGCGAGTGCGAGGACAAAGGAGGCAGACAAAGAGAATGCATTACCCCGCTACTGGACATGGCAGACATGATAGCCCTAGATGATATTGAAACCATCATACTTGAAAGGAAGCGATGTTACAGAGGCGATGGAGTGTTTGCTATGCCACTAGACGACAGTGATAACGAAAACGATAACGGCAAAAGTTTTCACGACGGCAGAGCCCAACCACTGCAACAGGTAGTCGGAAGAGTCGCCCCAAGAGTCGCCGAGCGTGCACCAATAACAGCAGCAGCCATGCGGGAGAGAGCAGCGAAAGCGGTCCAAATAATTGCATCACTAAACTGGATAAAACTCTGGAAATTCCTGATGACGGACGCCTTACTCAAACTAGGAAGACTTGAGAGTCAATTGGGTATGCAAAACGTGCCTCTTCTGGGTCAGGCAACAGTGTGGATTTGTGCGCCGATTTTTCTATACCAGTGCACGACAAAAGGCTGGTGGGCAGATCGGCCAGACGTCATGAGGTGGGGGCCTTCCCCGAGAGGAGAGGCAGGAAGAGGAGTGGTACGACGGCACAGGAGAGGCACGAAAATTTCGCCTTATGTGATCAAGGCCCTACTGCAGACCCTCGGACAAGCGGACTGGCTGCGTCCGGCGTTGGACATGGGGAACGCCTAGGAGCCCCCAAACCAACTGAGACACCAATGATGGCTTTTCGGTGCGTATACCCGTCACGCTCACCTACAGCCACAACGCCGGCGGATGACTGCGACCCAGCCATTATGATATCACCTACCTGGAGAGTAAACATGGGAGAAAAGAAAAGATGAGAATAAGGAAGAAGTGGGAAGAGGAGAAGAGAGAGAGAAGAAAGGAGAAAGAAAAAAAAAAGAGGACAGTGACGCTAGAATGCAGTAGTATGTGGCAGGCATAGGAATTTTGTATGGAGAACGCTGTCTGAATAGTTTTTTTTTCTTTCTTCATGTGGTGCTGGCTTTCCTCTAATGAGGATGTAGTTTTTTTTTAGTTTGCAGTTGCAGTACTGCTGTGTAGTTGTGCTACATGCATTTAGCTATTTGTGGTTTGTCGATTATTAAAGTTTGTGTTTGTGCTGCCCGGCTAAATCAGCCTGCGTGTCGTCGATGTACCAACGAAGCGATGTTAGCCTGTTTTTATCTAGAGGACACATATATATTAACTATCTAGTGAACTATAATAATAAGGGACTATTTAGTAGACTTGTAACCTTTAAAATTTGTTTAAGGGACTGTTGAGTACGACAAACAGTGTATGCATTGAGTTGGTGTTTAGTGAGGAGCAAACCCGATTTTCCCCCTGGCTGTCCTTCCCTGCATTTCTCCCATTTCCCTATGCAAAGTTTTTTTTTCTTTCTCCCTTTCGCTGGTGATTGGATTAATGTGTTGTAGCATGCCACATCTCCCCCCCCCCTCACTTGCAAACTCTTTCCTTTCTATTGGCTTTCACCCCCCCCCCCCCGCCACACCCCCCGATGACGACTTTCACCCTCGGTGCGTCTGAGGTTGGGCCATGCGAAGTCCAATCCTGAAATTGGAGCCGCGGTGTCGAATGTTGTGTTTTGCGGATTGGGGATGCCCATAATGTGAAATACGGCTGGGCATGTGAATAGCATTGAGGCTGCAAGTAAAGCGAGAATGCGCCAGCTGTAGGCTGGGTTAATTTCTTTTCTGGAAGAGGCTCGGGAGTAAGCATGGCTAGATATGTGGGTGGCTACCTTAATACTGAGAATCCGGATGGTCGTGGTGTGGAAAAGGCATCGGCTTCCCGTGACGACGGGTTCGTTTAAAATGTCAGACAATGTCTCGTTAGTATGTGCGGTATGTATGGGAGCCATGGATGTGTGTGAGCGTCGTGCTATCCCGAAGCCTGTATGCAGGGTGCGTTGGAAGGGTTCTAGCCTGCGTTTACAATTTTTCTTTTGGAGTGCACTACAACTGTGTGGAGTGGTTCTGAAAATGTGTCAGTATGGTGTCGGTCAATGTCTTATATGAGTGTCATCGTAGGTGGTGTATTCCCCCCCCCCCACCCCGGCAACCCTACCCTAATCCTCTGTCTGTGCCCTTGAATCCTCCCAGTTTTTCACCTCCTTTGCTGCGCAGTTTTTTTTTTGTGAGCCAAAGTGCCAGTCATTGAGTGAGGGGCGAGTGTGAGAGTGGAGCCCACTCTTGCACACATGTGCTTGCACTTAACAAGTGGCTGGTAAGCGACTGCTCCCGCCTGGAGGAACGGTGCGCCTTGTGCCTATTGACAGAGAAAGAAAACGGCAGCAGCGCGCGATAGAGTAAGACTGAGAGTAGATTGGAAGAGAAAGTGTCTGTTCGATTGTATCAGTTCCTGACCGTGAGTATTAAACCATTACTACCAACGAACTGTCCCACATGTATTCATTAGGAAGTCTGCCCAACATAAAGATTGACTCGTCGAGCAACGTGACATCATATTAAAATTAATATGAAACGTAGCCTGCCTAAAATGAAAAAAAGCTAAAATGTAAAAAACGCCAGCAAAGAGCTCCAGCTTAAATGTAGCCAAGTGACTATTGCGCCCAGCTTTTTAAGGAGCATAGCAAATATTGCAAAGCCATTATAATGAGAGTAAATACAATTTTTAAATAAATGTCTCTCCGCTCCGCCTACAATAGGCACAAAGCCTGTTTCCTAGTATTATTAAAGGTTAACTGAGATGGAAGCTGAGGCCGAGCGTGGAGCGCTGCTCAGGGACCTGGCAGCTTGTGTTATTTCTCGCTCGCGGCCGTGCGACTTTGAAGGGTCACGTGATCAACGTGTACCGTGGTGCAATCGCAATGAATAGTTTTGAATATTTAAAAAACTTGTTGCCCTTGCTTAGTTCGCAGTAAATTCTAGTCAAAGCATAACTTCAAAGCAAAAAGAAAAAAATAATAGGCCGAACAGCAGGCTAATTCAGCAGTCTTAAAAAATTCCACCCTAAATAAAAAATAAACTAATAAACTAACTAAATAAAATAGAATCCTGGACAAAAAAAAACAGCCCTGGGGGTAACAAAATGGCTTATGGGCAAGTAAAAAAGTAGGAAGCAATTATCCCCCCCCCCCCCAAAAAAAAATTCTTTTTGGGGGGGGAGGGGGGGCGAGAATATCTTGCTACTTTGTACTTTGCTCTTGGTCCGTTTTGTTATCCCAGGGCCGTTTTTTTTGTCCAAAGATTTTGGACAAAACAAAAAAATTAGTTTATTTTTTGGGGGGGGAGGAGGAGGGGGAATAGTATAAACTCAATCAGGAAGGAAAACATACTTTCAGAAAGGGGAGGGGGCACACTTGAAGAAAAGGAGAAAATAATCAAACATTTTGAGGACTTTTTTTTACCTCGGTGTTTCGTCCAAGGTTTAATTACTAATTAGGGATGAGTTCAAGCGCGTAGGTCCCTGCTCCCTCTACCCAAATTGCACTTTATTTAAACTCTAAATTCCCTTTTTTCCTGCCCTAGAGTCCCCATTGGGGAATAAGGGTGTGGGGGCACACAAACAAAAAAAAAAGGCCCCGATGCAACAAAACGGTCCATGGGCAAAATACAAAAGTAGCAAGCAATTCCCCCCCCCTCCCAAAAAAAGGAAAAAATAATTTTTTAGGGGGGCGGGAGAGTTGCTTGCTACTTTTTTACTTTGCCCCGGGCCGTTTTGTTGTGTAACTATAAAAGTAGCAAGCAACTCCCCCCCCTTAAAAAATATTATTTTTTCCCAGTAGTAAGATAAGACTACGTACGAGCACACTTCCGGTCACGTGACCACCGCCGCCATCTTGGATTATGACGTCATTCCGGTTTATGATGTCACTTCCGGTTTTTGACGTAAATTTCCGGTTTTTTAACGTCATTTCCGGCTTAAGAAGGTGTACGTACTAACACACCGGAAATGCCGACATATAGGATCCGCCATATTGGATCTATGACGTCACAAACTGGAAATGACGTCAAAAACCGGAAATGATGTCAAAAAATGCATTTTTCACCGGAAATGACGTCACAGGTTTTATGTCTTTACCCTCTTTACCCCCCTTACTCCTTTTACTCTTCTTTACCACTCTTCAATATTGAAAACACAAGAAAGTACTCGAAGTGGTCGAGATTTTTGGAAGTATTAGTACGTCGTCCTTTACACCAAAACGAAAATACCAGATCTCACCAAAACATATTCGTTCTTTCAGTGTCTAATAATGATTCTATTTCTTCGTGTAACTTCCCTTTAAAGGTTGACCAATTGTCATGCATAACATTTCCTTTAAACGCTGTCTAATTGAAAAGTAGAAGGTCAAAAAAAACGAAAGCAGTCATTCAGTCATGCATAACTGGATAGCCAAAGGAAACAAGTTTATGTATGTAAAAACCAGTTCATGTACACCCAGTTACCATTGAGACAGGTTCTAACAAAAACAAAACCAGTTCACTATCACCTAGTTGCCCTTGAGTCTTGTCTACTCGTCTACGGAATATGCTCGTGTAAAAAATCAGGACAGTCTCTAAATTAAAGCTGAATTACAATGGAAAAATGTCCAAGCCGTGCAAATTTCCTAAGTCCCAACCTAAAAAATAATTGGGCGTGGATTTGGGGCATATTTATGAAAACACCTAACAGTGAAGTCTTAAGATTCCACAAAAGCTATATATTTGTATTGTTTTTGCACGGAGGTGTGTTTTTGTGAAAGGTAGGATACAAACCTGATAACCGAAGTGGGTATCAGAAAACCCTCCAGGTCATATTCAAAATTTTGAAAAAAGGTTTAAGAAATATAAAGAAAAATGTCTTGGGCACGCAATTAAGAAAAATGTCATTAAAAATTTTGAAGATAAAAAGCAAATTTTGAGCAAATTTGGAAAAGAATCAAATTTTGTAAAGTAAAATTACTGCTTAATGTTTCTGTAAAATATAGTTTGGGTATGGAAAGGGGAGAGGGGGAAATTGTGAACTGTGGGACAATTTTTGTCCCTTGATTCAGTGCTGTACCAGGACGAGAAATACGTCTCTTTAACATTTCAGTGTTGTGTGCTTGATATCTTAAATACTATCGATGGACCAAAACTAATTTCGTACAAGAGTAGTCATAATTTTTTGGATCATCGATGTCTGTTTAAGATGTTGAGCACACAACACTTCAATGTAAATTAGCCGCACTCTTCGTCCAGATACAGTTCACATATACAATTTTATTCAAAAATACTGTTCAAAAATTTTAAAAAATCATCATCTTAAACTTCTTCTATATCGTCGTCTTCAATACCTAAGAAATGAAAATAAAATAACGAAAACGAGTGAATTAAAAATAAAAATAAAAACGTCAACACCAACAACCAATAAAAAATAAAATAAACAACAAACATGCAGAACATACCAATTAAAAAGAGATACACATCATTTGATCACATTTCTAAAAATAAAAAAAATTTTAAAAAATAAACGCAAATAGCACCAAAATTAACGTGAAATGAATAAAATCACTCCTAAAAGACAAAATGACCACGTAGTTTCTTACACTGAACCTCTCCGCTTGTTGGGACGTGTCTTTAAGTCGCTCTAGTTGTTCTTATCATCGAAGAAAACCTAACAGACTTTTTCGTAACCTGTGGAGGTGGAGGTGAAGGAGGTTTCCATCACACCGTCTTGATCAACCTCAGTTGCTGGTGCGGGTGGCAAGACAAATGAGGGTTCTCTCATTACAGGTGGTCGTTGTGTTGGAAGCCGCGGAGGAGTTGAATGGATAGTAACTAGGCGTATTTCGTACCCGTCTGGTGTACTCGTTGGTACGGGTGTGTATCCTCCAGTCATAGGTCTAATCATAGATCCATCAGACCGCCAGGGTGCTAACCCATGCAGAACCGTAAAAGCCAACACGGCACAGCATACACCAAATACGACGGAAAACAACACGTTGAAAACAAGAAGGCCAACCATGTCGACAGACTGACTGACTAACTCTCAAACCAAACCAAATGTTCGTCTCATTGTTTTAGATTCCTTTAACCAACCCTACCAATCACAAATCGTGTGAACTAAATGGTACAAAATGGACTTTGTGAAGCAACCTACGTCACCAGTTATTGAAATGGTACCTACCTAGACAAAACAAAAATGACACTTACCTTTAAGCACAACACATTACGCACTCCCCACACTCTAAACAGGCAGGGGCCGAAACGGCCTCCACCACATCACCGACGACGTGAAGTCCCATTGGCAGGGTGACGTGACACTGTAAGCAGACAGACCAAATAACAACAAAACGAATACATCACAACTCAAAAAGACGAAAATAACATGAACAAAACGAAAAATAAAATAATCGAAAAACTACCGTTGTACAGACGATCGTGTGCCTAATGGCAAAGATGGTTTGCCCCGCTAACGTAGCCTGAAATACGAATTAAAGGTGCACCACCAACACAAAAATTTTAAAAAAGCAGACAATACACAGAAAATACATTTAAAACTGAAAATTCAAAGTTTTACCTCAACAACGTCCCACAAAGTTTGGGGCATTATCAGCCCCTCGTCAGGGACGAAACAATCGTCCCCGTGCTACAAATAAGAGAAATTATCTCAAGTCCGCTACAATTTTAAAGGAACAAACCTTCTATTCCCTACTCACCATACATCTCAATACAAACTCTGTAAAAGACAGTTTGCATAATGCTGGATGGGTTAGCACGACCATTTTCCTGCGTTGCGAAACTGCAAATGAGACACACACTAACCGATACTCAGTTTCATACCAAGAGGCCCTAGGGCTTAATTTTCTGACTAGTTTCTCAAGTAGAAAAAAAAGATCAAAGGCGTGCACAAAACGAGACCAACCAATTGTAGTTAAGCCTTCAGGGACAAAACTTTCGCTTCTGGCGTAGTAGACGGGAAAATAGACCATTTAGTTAAAAAAAACAAGGTTACCTGTTCCTATTTATAATGACAGAAATGCAGAAATTGTTCCCTCCCACACAACACGTCAGAAGCGTAGCAACCTTGACGGAGCCAAATTTGACACACTTTCCCTGGTATAAAATCCTCATGAACCGGTCGAAATTTGTCACAAACAAATTATCAAAAGGCCAGTCAAGTCGTCCTCTTCAGCTCTCGAGGTAAGCCGTTGTTTTCTCTCTTTTTTTAGCTTTTATTCGACACATTACTCGTTTAGATTTTAAAGTAGTTTATTTCTTCCATTACAGAAATTAAGAAAGGTATTTTTAAAATAGGTGAATATCACGATTTCATGCAGTTGAAATTTTTTGATTTAGGGGGCACGCATAAATTGTTGGTTACTGTTCCCAATAGTTCGTTACACGTTCAGATACGACGGTACGAAATAACGGAAGAAGGTTTGATACATTTATTGAACGGTGTAAAAATTCCCTTGCACGATTGGAACCGGTTCTACGAACGAATGAATACGTGGCAATACTTAACGAATGTACCTTTAACTTTGTACCAGTCTGAGAATCTGAAAATTTATGTTTCTTGCCCTACTGGATACATCACTTTCGAGACACAGGACCATAATGGTTGTATAGTGATGTCTGAAGAACAATTTAACAATCTTGCACGTGCCGTGAAGCGTGTAAACAGGTGGTTAGTTAGTAGTTTAGATGTTCATTTTCAATTTGCTTAAATTTGACTTGTTTATGTTTTCTCTTATTTCCCGTAGAAAACGAGACAAAAAAAGAAGAACGGGTGAATTTGTATTGAATTTGGGTAGGAATATGCTCTTTAAAATAAATTATTCCACCTCCCTCGTTCAAATCACTCATTTTTCGGTAACTGGAGGGAAATACATCATTCAAGAGGGGCAAGGTTTCTCAATTTCATTGAAAGAATGGTCTCAAATTGAACCAATGTTGGCCTCTTTTGAGGAAGACGCGAGAGAGATGGAAGGCCAACCACCGTCCAAAGGGATGCCGCCGTCGCTAATCCCTTAATCCCCTGCCCCCCCCCCCCTATTGCGCAACCGTTAATCCGCTGGGTAGTTGCGGTAAATTTCTCGGAATTGAGAAGGCGGATGTTGACCTGCACCCCTGTGACGTCATGAAGGTCATGACGTCATTTTTTCTTACCTCCTATTCGTCCTCGATTTTTTATTTTCCTTCGTTTCTTCTTCCTGTTTTATTAAATTAGTATTGAATCAGTAGAAAAATTTTTTTCTCAGCTGAGGCGAGATTCGAACCAGCAACAGATGGGTTATCAGATGACTTACTGACTAACGCCCTAACCCTCTACACCACCACCACAAGTTGGAAGGGAGGGTTGAGTTGTTGGTCTTAAAGATAAGATTGGAGTTGAAGGAGATGACATCACAAGGCATGGAGGAAGTTGACTATTTAAAAAATTATCTGCAGGACTATTAATTAAAATAAAATAATATTTAAAAAATAATATTAAAAACAAGCCTCTCTACAGGGTGCCATTACAGCACAAATAAAATTTAGCAGTCTTTTTATTTAAAAAAGGCCCCTTTAAAATATACCTAAGTAGCAACCTTTTAAACGAGGCCCCCCTCCCCTCCCCCTCCTACCTAAATAGCAGCCTTTTAAAAGATGGCCCCCTCCCCCACCCCCTACCTTTAAACAATTCTTTTACCTAAATGGCAGTCTTTTTAAAGATGAAGCCCCAAAACTCTTGCCTATTAGAAGAGAAATATTACCCTTGGTAAAACTGGGAAAAGATGCAGTTAAAATTTCTGTTTTAACTTGGTCCAGGAAGCTGACTTTAAATCCCCCCTCCCTCACCTTTATCAGATAACAATAGGGGTGGGCTGTTGCTAAGTGGGGTGACACAGGTGATGAGCCGGACGTGTCTGGGCATGAAAATCTGAACAAGTGGTTACTAAGGAAGATACTCCCCTCCCCCTCCCCTCAGCTAAACCATTCTTGCTTCTAAAACTTTATTACCCTTGTTAAAAACTTAAGAAATATGGCACGGGGCTTTTAAAGTTAAGAAATAAAAATTATGGCACACTCCTTTAAAAGCAAAAAAAAAAAAAGGAATCATGTCTGTTAAAATTATTCTTTCTGTTGGAAAACATTTATGTAACCCTTTCAAGATTGAATTTTGCAAAGATGCATTTTATTCCTGTTTTAAGTTGGACCAGGAAGTTGTCAACTTCCTCATATACACCCCTCTATCATCACAATAGGAGGGTGGCCAGTCATTGGAATTTCCCCCTTCAAGTGCACCTGACCCTTTGGCAACATGACTGGACATGCAAGGACAGCTGACTTAAACTTGGCTTGTAAGCCAAAAACAAGAAATACATTTTAGGATGGTAATAAAAAATGCGTAACAAACAAACAAACAAACAAACACTCACCATCACTGACACACTGTAACAAATAAAAAAAATAAAACAAACAAACAACCAGACAGTCAGACACTCACCATCACTGACACACTGTAACAAATAAAAAAAAACAAACAAACAAACAAACAAACAGACAGACACTCAGCATCACTGACACACGTAACAAATAAAAATAATAAATTAGTTCAGTGTAAAATATCTAGCAGATATCTAAAAGATGGCCCCCCTCCCCCTCCCGCCCCTGCCAAACTAGCATTCATCTAAAGAAATAGATGAAGAAAGAAATATTATTCCACAGTCTTTACAATGACCCTTT
>JAHWFP010205706.1:0-28401 GCA_023313725.1 Lithobius niger | reverse complement strand
ACCCACGGTGCTGACCGACAACTGGTTGACAACTGCCAGGAAGTTCTTTGTTGTTTGGTGTGAACTAGTTTTCAGCTCGTTTTCTTTGGTCTCTTTTTCTACGTGTTTCTGTGTTCTGTATTTGTTTTATCTTGTGTTTTTGTGTTTGTCTGTTCTTAAGTTCATGAATACGGACAGGACGTTAGCCCTATTGTTTTATTTAAATGGTTGTTAATGTATTCTGATTCCAGTAATATCAGAGATATCCTGATATTGTTTGGTTATTGATTAATGAACAAAGAATAATTTTAAAATTTAAATGTAAGCAACCAGTAAAGTTACTGGACGATAATTACAGTGTACAGTGTACAAACCATGCCACTGGCTTTACTCTCCTCCAACATAGTTGAAAGAAAATTATCACACGTCATAGAGTGGTCTTGGATCGTCTTGTCTTCAGTCTGCCACATGTTCCAAGAGACTTGTGGTTCGTAAACGTTCATTGCCTTCAGACAGGAATGGTTTCGACGAAAAAGGGGACGGAAGGAAGGGGTTTGGCGGTGGGAAACAAGCTTGGCTTGGCTCTTCTTACCACGGTGGAAGTTGGGGACCACGACTTGGCTTAAGTTTTGCTTACTCAGGTAAGCATTCCCTGGATTGCCAAGATGAGTTCATGCCGTGAAATGCAGCCTCTAATCACACTACAAGACCTTCTCGGCGTAAAAATTTGAAGTATAGGGGTGCCACTGATGTAAAAAAAATGTGAAAGACGTGTAAAACACCACATGTAAAATAGTCGCATCCGCATGTTTAACCGAAGGCTAAAAAAAGCCCTGAAAAATCCAGCATTCAGTAAGCAAAGTAACCCTATGTTTAAGTTAATCCTTTGAAACAATTCACATCGGTACCGTGCATTGCGACACTGTTCCAAGCAAGCAACGATTGTTGTTGCCCACTTAAAAACAATTCAACTCCTTTCTGGAAGTGAGCATTTAGAAATAAAGGCGCCTTTCCATCGTATCAGGCTGCCAATTTCGAGGAGCCCAATTTCGAGGGGAACCAATCGTCGTTTGGTTTAAAGTAGTCTGGTTTAGTAGACACGGGTTGTTTTTTTTTTGTTTTTTTTTAGCTCAAACGCCGACAATGGCACAGTCCACGCGACTAAAACTTTGTTGGCCGCTTTGTTGTACCACAACAAATGTGAAAAACGTGAAAATTTGCTAATTTCAATGAAAATATGAAAAATGTGACTAAATGTGAAAAATACGAGCGGTGGTGTGAAAAAAGCCAAAATCACAAAATCAACTAAGAACAATCAAATTATTCAACCTAATTTTGTATCCGGAATTAGGCGAGTCTCTGGTTAACTTCACGTTGTTGAAACTAAACGCAGCGTGACCAGAAAAAATTCACATTGCTTTGCTGCTCAAAGATGATATGCATGAATCATGGCGTCATATTTGCGCATAAAATTGGGTGGACAAAAGTTAGTGTGCTAACAATGTGAAAAACTGGAAAATAGGTATGTATAACAAAAAAAATTGGTATGCAAAAAATGTGGAAAAAAAAGTAGGCACCCCTGGCAGGACAGTCACTGGGATTTTAGCCTAAGTACAGCACACTTTCAGGTAAATTTCGACATAATTTAAGGTGCTGCCGAAAATTTAGACGATTTTGGTGAATGTTGAGGCTAAAATTGGGTAAATTCAGTTTTTTTTGGGGGGGGGGGGGGCGGGGGAATTGACCTGAATTTCAGGTTGAATCGCATGAATCAGCTAGGCTAGTCAGACAGATCAGTAAAAGTTATCTGCTGATTAGCGAAACGAAATCAACGTGCATCGTTTTGTTTGATATTTAGCTACTATTCTAACTTAATTCTTCCTACCATCATTAAAGTACCATTCCATTCCTTTTCTTACATTTTGCCTAAAGCACCAAAATTACTCCCGGTATCGATAGATGGTGACGATCAAGGATGGACACAATTCCATTTCACTGGATTTGAATCAATTACGTGAAGTCAACAGCAAGTCAATCCAAACCCATTTCTACCTCAATACCGGTGATAAGCAATTCTATTCCAGATCAATTCAAATTCAAATTCAGAACGCAAGGAGTCAATTCCTAACAAGTCACTGCCGTGTTTCAATTCTATTCAAATCATTCCAACATTATGTTTTTACTATTTCAAATCATTTCCAATCAATTACTTTTCGTTTCTCATTGACTTGCTGACGATCCAGTCTTTGTTCTAGTCAATTCCCGGTTGATTCGGGAAATATTTTGATCAATTCCATTCAATTCTACCTAATTTAGCCTAAGTACAGCAATAATTTCAGGTAAATTTTGACGAAATTTAAGGTGCTGCAGAAAATTTTGACGATTTTGTTGGAATTTTTTTTTTGAATTGGACTTAATTTCAGGTTGAATCACATCAGGTAAAAACAAGAAATTTTAAGTCAAATAAAAATCAAATCAAATCAAATCTAGCAATGGCAATACAATGGATGACTTGGCCAGTCAATTCAACCTAAACACAACATGGACTGAAATCAAGTCAATTCCTACCAAATCAGTTTATAATTTTGGCAAATACCCAATTCAAGTCCAATCAAGTCAAGTGGAATTGAAGATAAATAAAGGCAATTCAACGAATTCATAACCTGGAATTGTCCAACGTAGAATCAATTCCACCAAGTCCACAAAAGTGGAACTGAGTCAATTAATTCCAAGTCCGGAATTGACTTGCGCCCGTTACTGGTAACGACATAGGGAGTATTTTTGGTGGATATTGCCGATGCACTGGACTTCCTTAAGCTAAGGACAAAACTGAATCAGAGAATGACCTTTAACAATTTTGGTTCAGGTTTAATGATATTGAATTTGATGGTAATGAGCTCGCCCGCCAATTGGTACAGCTTAAAAGGATGATGACAAAAATTCATAACTTAATAATGGACGCTAAATAATTAAGTTAGAGTATTTGGCCAGATAACGGTTAAAGGGGAAAACGGAGCTATATCAGTGGGCCGAAAATGGGTAACACCAGCTTTCATTCGGGTGGAGGGACGGGTCTCTGGGTTTGGTAGAATGGCGATGGCTGGTGGAAATTGACGTGAGACAAGTGATACAAATGATCAGAACGGATTGGCTTGATACGGATGGAAGTTTTATGGGTCAGTTAGTTACATGGTGGTTCAGTGGTAGAATGCTCGCCTGCCATGCGGAAGGCCCAGGTTCAATTCCTGGCCGATGCACCAAAATGGAGGGACGGGTCTTTGGGTTTTGTAGAATGGCGATGGCTGGTGGAACAAATGATCAGGACGAATACGGCATTGTACGGATGGAAGTTTTATGGTTCAGTTATTTACATGGTGGTTCATTAGTAGAATGCTCGCCTGCCATGCGGACGGCCCGGGTTCGATTCCTGGCCGATGCACCAAAATGGAGGGACGGGTCTTTGGGTTTTGTAGAATGGCGATGGCTGGTGGAACAAATGATCAGGACGGATACGGCATTGTACGGATGGAGGTTTTATGGTTCAGTTATTGACATGGTGGTTCATTAGTAGAATGCTCGCCTGCCATGCGGACGGCCCGGGTTCGATTCCCGGCCGACGCACCAAAATGGAGGGACGGGTCTTTATGTTTGGTAGAATAGCGATGGCTGGTGGAAATTGACGTGAGACAAGTGATACAAATGATCAGGACGGATTAGCTTTGTACGGATGGAAGTTTTATGGTTCAGTTATTTACACGACGGTCAGTAAAGAATGCTCGCCCTAGTTGACAAAGGCCTTCCTTCCTAATCTTAATGTGATGGGTGTGAAATTAATGAAAGTTAGGGGGACATGACGTTACTTAAGCTGGGAGGACTGGGGAGAAGAGAAAGTTGGGGGGAAATAAATTCTAATTAATATTTACCAAAATGTTGCAGGATGACAAACCATCGGCTGCACGTAAGGTCGAATTGGAGGATTGGAATGGCTATATTTACATAGGGCCTCGAGCAGTACAATTCGTAACATTGGAATATAGTAACAGTGATAATTGTCGTTGGTAGTGTTGAAATTACAACGTTATCTTGGAGGAAGAGCAGATTGTTGTACACATCTTGGGCGCAAGGCTGACTGAGGTAGTGACGTTGGCCAACAATATTTAGACACCAAAATGGTCGCTACAAGGGTTTTCGGATGGAGTGGAGCTTAGCCTGTTTTTTCCAGCATGCAGTAACCAGCTTCGGTAACCAAATCTCTGCTGGTTGTTGTTAAGGGCAGGTAACAATTGGCTTGAGCACATAAGATACATCAAGTGTTACAAGAATAGAACTGTAGAGTCAAGTTTAAACAAGCAATTACAGGAGTGTACAAGCTGCATGGATACAGAGTACTATACGTATAATGAAAGGTGGGAAACCAACCAGAAGTCATATCGTAGAACAATCAGTTTTTTTTCTATTATCATCACTGGAACTCGCACTGAACGTGTTTATTGTTGACTTGTGTA
This sequence comes from Lithobius niger, assembly GCA_023313725.1. NCBI lineage: Eukaryota > Metazoa > Arthropoda > Chilopoda > Lithobiomorpha > Lithobiidae > Lithobius > Lithobius niger. The sequence goes on along the minus strand of JAHWFP010205706.1, from coordinate 23,917 downwards.
GGGTTCTAAGTCATTATTTGTACCACTGCATTGTCCAAAGCGATATAAGAAGCTTTGAGTTTTTGCTGTCCCGGTCAACTTCCGGTAATGGCCGGGGCTTTCACCTCGATGTGGAACGCTTCTCAGATCTCTGAACCATTTAGTGGTACAAATAATGACTTCAAACGTGAGACAAGTTATCAATAAAGACGTTTAGTGCGAGTTCCAGTGATGATAATAGCGCGTAAGTGTAATAATTGTTCTGTGATATGACTTCTGGCTGGTTTTATCCCTTTTCATTATATGTATCTGAGGGTGCGTTTACGCAACGACAATTTTCTCGCTTACCAGCTTTTACTTGGGTAATACTACACATGCTGGCTGCTTCTCGCCTTTACCGAAGAATGTGGCTTTCAAGTTGTCGATACGATGTAACCATGGCCACGACGCGGACGCAAATCTCCTCCTCATGCCTCGTGGCTACGACGTACGAAGCGTGCAGCATGACATCGTCGATTTATGACAACTAGAAAATAATTTTTACCGCTGTACAAGACGGCGTACAGATTTCTGAATGCCGGTATTCGATGATTTTTCTTCGATCCGACAACCCCGAAATGGACGCCATGTTGGATTTTAATTCTTGCTGCGAGTAGCTATTTATTTCGCCGTCGTTTGATCACTGCTAGAAGGTGTTTTTTCAGCGAGAATAGCAAATTTTGGAAATAGCGTGAAATGGCAACAATGTTGTAGCAGTGTTTAAAATGACTGTTGCACTTTGTTCTTTATCCGTGCTATTATTTATAATACATTGAATTTGTTGCCTATTACCGCAGTCATTTAACAGAAACGGGAAATTAATCGTAAATAACGGTTGCTACTGAGCTAATAGCGTTCGGCGAGCGAGAAGGTTTCATTGCGTAAACGCACCCTGATTCCGGCGAGCGAGTGGCGAGACGACAAGTCCCTGTTTGGCCCGGGAAATGGTGAACGAAGGCCCCTCTCTTGTGACATTTCGTAGAAATCAGTTATCATGAAAAATTTCAATAAGCCTTCCGATATGCCCTCTGAACATAGACCCCCACTGTGGAAACCTCCCTTTTTCTGGTATTATAATACAAGCTTTATCAATAACCCATGGAATAGAACCTATGGTCCTTGAAATGAAAGGGAGGACGGCGTCGTAGTCGTGTGTCTCCGGACGCTGGCGCACCAGTTGGATAGAGAGAGAGAGCGAACTGAACTGCACCAATGCTCGGGACCAATGACCAAGGAATAGGAGTCCCGCTCGCCAGCTCCAACGGACCAAGCGAAACCCCAGGACCAATCGTACTCCTGCGGTGAAAGCCATCGACGTACGCAAAACTGTGAGCGGAGTTGTTCGCTTTTTTAAATTCTTTTGAACGATGTAACACTCGCCCCTTCCCCCTCCCGTACTTACCATTTGAAATTTTAAAATTGTACCCCCTCCCCAAGCTACCCGAAATTTGCATTCCATCACTGCATCCATTTCTTTGGTCAACGATAATTTCCAATGTGATTTTCCTACATGAATTGAAAAAAAAAGCCTATTGAGACAGGGTCAGACTTTTGAGACATCCTATATAAATATTTGCATTTGTGTGTAGGTATACATTATAAATTAATGTGTTTATTCAGCAAGTGGGCTGAAGTTCTGCAAAAACTTGTCCTTTCCGGATTACAACATAAAAACTATGCAAGCACATGGTGCAAGGAAAATACATTATTAATTTCGTGTTTTAAAGATAGCAAGGTAGGAACTACAAACACTTTTATGAGGTCTACACAATCCCTAATCCACCAAATAACAGCTCCACCACGTGACATAATGACCGACCTTTCATAACTACACAACACAAATTCAACCAGCACAACCCATTACAAAACCAAAATAAACAGCCACATTTGCGACTGGCGACAGTTTTCATACCGACACGAAAAAAAAAAGTCGCAAGCTAAGCCTAATCCTGTAAGTCCCGACGGTGCGAAAACTAGGCTACTGACGTTTTAAAACTAATACGGCATTACCTTCAACACAAAATTTGCTAACTGGGACAGTATAAATAAGGACTTCTTTTCCTTAGCTCTGACTTTCCTATACAGGAAATGTCTAAATCAGCAGCTTCCGTTTAGGAATCAGTAGTGTGTAAAAATTTCTAAATTCATTATGAATCACAAATAAAATTTACAAATACAAATTTTTAAATATTCCAATAAGTCGGTAAGTTAGCTTGACGTCACATCTTACCATTAAAACACTTATCCGTGTAAATAGGCGGTTAACCAGGATTGCTCGAATCGGGGTTGCTCAAATGTCTCGTGTGGGTAGGGAAAACCACAACCTCTCGACATTGCTCGACATTTCTCGCAAACGAACAATTATTGCCGGTTAACTGCCTATTCCTCACAGATATCTATTACTTATTTTACTAAGTTTTGGGTTTCACTGAAAGTGTTCGGATTTTGTAGCTGTTGGTACATATAAAAAAAAAATGCGTTCCTGCTAATATGAACGTTGAGCGTCGTTAGCGTGCTAGGTTAAATCGCTTTTTTTTTTGGTGCTCTTCTGTTGTGAACAGGCTCACATCCCACTTAAATTGTATACGTGCGCACAGGCATGTGCTTACAGCCGAGAGTGGGCGAATGTTGGGCGGAGGGCACCCTGTAAAAGAGTCCTGTTTTCTTTTCCCACAGGGACGTTAAGCAAACCCTGGTCCGTCAGAGCTCGTTAGAGGCCATATCCGGCCAGTGGTCATTCATCCTCCTCGCGGCTCGTGTATGCGCAGGGCCAAACGTCCGCGACCATCCACCGTCACCTTCTACCTTGGTGGACCATCGACGCGCGGCGCCCTAATCCGTATCTAGGGGATGAGTAGGCAGCCCGTTGCCCGGCAACCGAGGATGAGGATTGTTTGTTGATCCGGCAAGCGGCGTCCGTGGTGCACAGATAGGCCAATGGCCAATCAATAAAAACCACGCGCGTGCGCTCGAGCTCGGGGGTCCTGAGGCGAGAGTCACCCGAGGGCTTGGCGGGAATCGCTGGAGGTGATTATGGAACAAATACCCACTCTTGCTTCCCCCCCCCCCCCCGGGCCCCCCCGAGATGTTGTTGACCGAGACTTCGCCCCCTCCCCATCTTGTCTCTCTCCCCTGCCTTCCTCTCCCTTCGTTTCCTTCTTGCGCCGTTCGGTAGACTGGTCGGTTTTTCTTACAGCTATTCGACACGGAAGATACCCTTATTGCCTTGAGATTCTCCCAGGCCTGATTTAGTTTTTTATGAATGAGACCAGGGTAGAATATGTAGGTAGTGCCACTTTTTCTCCAATAACGCTAAACATTTGGATGAAACTAGTACCGTCTTTCAACGATTTACCACCAGAGCGCGCTGTCGTCAAGTAACGGGCAGCTTTTGTTTTATTACGAATAACATAAATGCAAAAGAAGCATGCAAGTTAAATGTTATTGTAACACTGTGATGTTTATTAGAGTGGATTAGACTCCTATGCGAACGGTCTGTCTGTCTGTCTGTCTGTCTGTCTGTTCGCGCTGTAGCGTTTTAACGAATTTTCGTATGTCTGTCAAATTTTGCACACAGATTCTATGGCACATTTCTAGGTCTAAGTTTGAAAGTGGAGCGATTCCGCCGGGGAAATCGTACACTAGAAATAATCAAAGATTTTTGTTCGCAGCAAACGTGCGAGGTTCGTTATTTTTTCTTCAGCTAACTGACGTCATCCATTCACAACCAATTACTGGGAACTCTGTAGCCTTCGTCAGCGGTGGACGTCACCACCAACCGACCAATGACTGGCAACTTGATCAATTTTATTCTACGGACCACTGACGTAGGCACTGATCTCGTACGTACGAACTGGATAACAAAGTTATATCTAAGGCCGGCATGAGCGAAATTAACGTAGACTTGGGCTACTTGTTTGGACAATCTTTCATGATTTTACTGCGTAGTACTTTTTACGGGAGGGTGGGGGTAGGAGAAATATTTAAAACAACTTCTACTGTATGACATTTGTTTTTTTTTGTTGTTGTTAAGGGAGGGGAGGGGGAATCAAATTCATAAAACTACTTTTGGGCAATGACTGTGCTATCTCGATATTTCACCCTCATCAGTCGTGCGATATGGCAACGTGGCAGTCAGATAAATGAAATGTGCAAAACGCCGAGACTAAACGGTTTGGAGGCCTCCCGTATCATAAAACTGCCAAACGATGCTGGATTTTTTTTATGTTGATTCAGTTCACTAGTGTTCTCATTCAACTTACAGTTTAAAATGAAACCGATTGAAGAATCGTAGTGGGCTCGTCTTTAATTGAGAGGTGTGCGCCGCCATGCCTTCCAACGCAGTTGATTCAAAACATGTATGGGGGTTGGGGGATTGAGACAAAAAACTAGAAATGCAAGCGACCACTGTTTTTATGGTTGCATACGCGTCATGGAACCGCGGCCAAGAAATCATTTGGGTGTTTGGATTGTATTCTTAGGAGGGGTAGTTATTCAAACGTGTTAGACAATTAGTAGCCATATCGAGCGCTGTATTAGCAAGGGAAGACTATTCGACTCTCACTATAATTGGTTTAATCAGGTTTATTTAGTTAATGGCTTCTTAAAAAAAATTTGGACTGTTCGAAATAACATTGCGTGCATTTGCAGACCGTATTATTTTTTCGTAGCGTGGGTTGGGTCACGGACGGTGGGTCACATTTTTTTTCTTTATCGGGTGGATCGTGGGTCAGGCTCGAGTAGATCAGGTGGGTAATTGGTCGGGGAAATTTCATCTCTGCCACTAACAGCGATGCTCAACTTGTGTACAGAGAAACAGATGAGATAATTAAACTTGGCCTGGAGTCAAACACCGTAGCGTTAATAAGCAAAGAATTAATTTATGTGCCATAAATTTCCCACTAATCATGGATAAACAAGCAGATTTATTTCACTCACTTTCGGTCAATCAGATTTTAGTTTTAATTAGTATTTCGTCATAAATCATGCTCCTAATAGCCAGCCTTATTAAGGCTACTATTTTCCTATTGGGCAGGCATTGTATTCATCTTTTGTGGCCATTGTTAGGCTTTATTGTTCGGAGTTTTATTCTTATTCTTGGTAGAGTGAGACTGCGTAGGACTGTAGGACTGTGTAAGTTGTTGGATATTGTCGAATTTTTTATGTAAGGCACTGATTGTAGTTTTTTTTTTGGGATGGAGCGTGCGGCCTGGGGTCAAAGCTCTTGAAAATAAAATTGAATTGAATTGAATTCTTATTCTTAGCCTGCGTGGCGAGACATATGCGTATGTATATCGGTTTTGGCGGTTTTCGTCAGAATTGTAAGTTTAACTTTTGTGAATTCATTGTATGTGCGTTGTTGCATTTAAGCCAAGGCCCACACTAAGTTTATGAGACTGTAAATTTAAAAAAGTTTTTTTTTTTTTTTAATCCATTTGCAGTTCGTTGCCTGTCAGCAATGTTGTGCATTATGCTGTGTGTTTTGGTGTACATTAGTGTATTTTGGTGTCATGTTGTTGGTTGGTTGTTGTACTTTTTGTTAGGATGGGCGCATGGCTGCGGGCCAGGGCTCACAATAAAAGCAATCAACCAATCAAAACATTCAGATAGGTGTTCTGTTTCGTCCTTTTGTATTGAAATTCAAAGGACCATAAATAAGTTCTGGGGACGGTAATTATTTAGCAGCAGATCCGTGGAGTTTAAGGCCTAACACTCGACATCCCATAATGAAAGACTGAGACTTGCCAGACTGTGTTTCAGTTTTTTTTTTTTGTTTTTTGGCTCACCTGAAATGCCCCTACTACCCTTCCCATCCTCTCTCGTGACAAGTAATGAACGGTTTTGGGGGTCTAACTTTCATAGATAAAAAAAAAATCGGCTGCAGCGACTACCTAGTCGAAACCGGGCTTTATAATATAATAATAATAAATCAAAGTTTGTCGCAGTAGCAACTGGTCTGGCAAGGACCGGGGGGGGTCGCTAACAGCCAGCCACAATTATATCCTTGTTTTCTGTAAAATTAACGTCTTTAAAAGATAAGAAATACGCTATATTGAATTTCAATAATAACATAAAATGAAAAATGAATAGAATAAAACAATGGCCGGGAGTGTGGAATAGACGTAGGTGGGGTTGGGGACACGAATGCCTTACCACCAAGGTTAGACCTGCCAGGGACACGTTGGTCCCCGATGGCATCGCCAAACGTGTAGATAATTCAGGGGAAGGATGGCCAAGGTGCAGACAAGAGAACGTTTAAATAATGAAGCTAGTGCTTTTGTGCACTTCCGCCACTTTTTCAATGAAAACTATATAGGAGGGGCACACCTCTACCACGCACTGCAACAGCGATCTCTATTATACTATAATCTAAAAGTAGTAATCATCAAAATTGCCAGTAAAAAATTTGTTAGGTTTTAGGCCTAGTTTTAGATTTTAGGCCCTATTGTCAGCTTTTAGGCCTATTTTTTACTTGCCGCTTTAATTTCGCAAGTATAGCAGATAACGAAGAATTGGGTTCGAGAGTAGGCCTATTCATTTATGCAGCACGGTGTCGAGACTTTTTAAATGAAGCTAACGTGTGTCGTTAACGAAATCCTTTTGGTTTTTTTTATGGTTGCGTGGCTTCCTGTAGTGGTTAAATGTGCCGAACAAATGTGATAATTTCATTGAGTTACGTCGTGAAAGCCCTATGGAAGCTCTAAGGAAGCAACTATATTTTAATGTGCTGTGTTTTTTTTTTTAAGTCCCCTTGTCTCCCAGCCACGTGCCCAGACGGGTCATTTTACAGTTGGTTAATTACGGGATTCGATCGCGCGTCATTTTTGTTCGCAATCCAAAGTTTTAACAACTAACTGGCTATGCTTTGCTCGCTTTGCTGGAGTTCTCGGGGACCTTCAAAAAGATTACGATTTGGGTTTGGACTTTTTTCGTTCATCTCCTGCTGGTCAAGAGGTTCGGGTTGGATTATTTGTTGTCATTTATAATCTGGTGAATCTTTTCGTATTTTGACTATTATCCCACATAAAATTGCGTATCCAACATTTTTTTTTTTTTTTGATTTTTTTTGATTTGGGCTGCGTGTACTACGAATGTATCACACGCGGGCAGCTAGTTTTTTAGGAACCAAGGCATCTTTAACCCCAAGTCGCACATAACGGCTTCCAGGAAACTTATTTTTGTTTGGCTCCTACAGGCTTCGTTTCCGTTTGAGTTTGGAAGTTGACAACTCATGTAATGACTTCAGAGAACCCTAACTTTCGACTAAACGATGGCGGGCGTTTAGAGGTCGCTGACCTAAGACCCCCAATTTTGAACAGGAAACTACGTTAAAATAAGAGTCATATGAAATCACAAAGTACTGTATTTAATCAGAAACTGTTATCTTATAGTTTATTGTATAGTAAAGTTTTCGACGTGTAACACTCCGGAATGGCGGCACTTTTTAAGTATGGTATTTATGTATAGAATAATGCCCGAAAACTTCAGGCTTATTCCTATGCAATGCAAAAGGGCGTGCGCCCTTATGGGTTATGTTGTTTAGGAATGGCCAAGGTATGAGGGCATTATTCGGATTAGAGGTTTCACTTGGACTAAACACTACAAGAACACTGCGGTATATGAAACCTTGCAGGGAAGTTTATTTGTGTTCCTTTGCTGTTTTGACTTCGGGTCAGTTAAACGTTACCTTAAACATCAAACGAGTTCGTTTTTGTTTTCTAATAGATAAAAACGAGCGGCTGAAGCCATTACCTAGTCACAACCAGTCTTGTGTACACTTCTGGCACTTCCTCCACTTTTTCAACGAAAATGTTGAGGCGCACACCTCTACCACTCACTGCAACAGTGATCTCTATTATAAAATCTAAAGTAGTAACCGTCGCCATTGCTGGTTAAAAATCTTTAAGGCCTTTTGTTTTAGGCCTTATTTTCAGCTTTTACGTCCTATTTTCAGCTTTTAGGTCTATTTTTTTTTTACCTACCACTTTAATTTCATAAGTAGCAGCTAACGGAGAATAAGGTTCGAGAATAAGCCTATTCATTTGTGCAGCACGGTGTCAAGGCTTTTTAAATGAAGCTTAGGTGTGTCGTTGCAGTGTTTCGTTGGTCCATAACTGTGAACAGGTGTTCTACGTTTGAGGACGTGGCTGCTAAAATTTGGGCATTTACGGTGTTCGTGCAACCAAGTTTGGAATATGCAACTCCAGTCTGGTCTCTATATTGGCCTAGGATATTGACGTTGTGGAAAAGGTCCAATGGCGCTTCACAATGAATCTTTCCGGTTTTAGAGGAATTAAGTACCACGATCAATTTCGTTATCTAGCCCTTGAATTGTTAGAACTCCACCGCATTAAAGCTGCATGGTCTTATACTCACATGTAAGATTTGTCTGCCCAGTCCGTCGTGTGTTTCCGTGAGGTACTTAAAACGAAGATCTAAGCATTTTTCTAAGGCATTCACTACCTTGATCTCCTAAAGCAGGAAAATGAATGAAGAAAATAATACTTGCTTCTTTTAAATTTGTGCGAATGGTGTCAGCGGCTCACCGCCCTTCCGTATCACCCTTCCGACCTTAATGGTGGAATAAACTGAAATTTATTAAATCTTTATTAAATTTTGAATAACATCCTTTTTTTGTTCTATGACTGCGTGTCTTCCTGTAGTGGTTAAATGTGACGATGAAATGTTATTATTTCATTGAGTAATGTCGAGAACGTCTATTAACCAAAAGGAAGCAACTATGTTTTAATTTGCCGTGTTTTTCTAAGTCCACTTGACCACCACTGAAAAAGCCGATGGACAGACGGACAAAGTCGTTGCTGTAGTCTTCCCGGCCGTTTCGGCCGTACAGAAGCCTAAAATTATATTTCTAATTACCTTTCAGGAATATTACAATCAGAAACTAAAGACATGACATTACATGACATGAATCAGACATCAAATTTTTAAACTTTACACGTAAAAATCATGTATAAAATATTGTAAGCCGGTCATGTATCTTGTTAATGGTTGGCGCCATTATACACAAAGTCAACAAAACATCAACCTTATGAGGCTTCACGGCTCTCTGTTATTGGGTGTGATGACGGTACGTAAAAGTCCTTCGAAACTGTCACCACGTTTGTAAATTTATTTATTTCAATTTTCACGAACGACGACGTTCTACATGAACTAAAAGTAGTTTGCCAGTTACGTGAGTCAACCCAAGATTTTTTTTAACCTAGTAAAAATCTTATGTTGTGAGATTAATTACGGACTGCAAACATCGAACCTATGCTACCCGACCGATGACGTCATTTGCGAAACAACTAAGTCTACATTGTTTGCTGAGATAATATTGTGTGAACAATGATTGTAACAATACGTAACATACAAATTGCCTGTAGTTAGTGTACTTCATCAATTGTAATGTCTCGAGCTGGCTTGGCCTTCTGCCCGGTGCTCTCAACAATTAGGGGGTGAATCGAAATAGAATTCCCTACCGGAATAGATAGTGTTGAGGATTCTACCACGACCACTTGCCACGATCCTCCCGTCAACCCACTCCACAAGGTAATTTCTGCCAGCTTAACTAAAATTATTTTTCCTTTGTACCCTTAGTCCCCCAATGTAAATTGAATCCAGACCATTTTTGTTCGTGAATCACTGCAACCCCACAGATATCAGATTAAATACTCAAACCAAACAATAACTCGAATACTGTTGGAATTCTGCCAAACCCAAAGTAAGCCTAGATTTGGCATTCCGTATTAGACCCTCTACAAACGTCGCCCATGTTAGTCAGGCGAGCCAGAGCCCTCCAACGCTCCTTTTTTTTTTAATAAATAAAACAACATGCGGACTGAACCACGGCTTATTGCCTCATTTTCCATCAGCTTATACCACGCGCCATGGCTGTTTGCTGTGACTTGCATATCACGTGACTGGGCTAATCCAATCAGACGGCCAAACAGCCGTTGTTCTCGTTCGTCATTGGCTAACTCATGGTGACGTCACGGCAAACAGCCATTGCGCATTGTTTAGCTTAAATTGTAATCAGCCCTATGTGATATTTGAGAGCTCCTCCCTTGGCTGTGGCGTATGTAGTGAGGGTCCGTTGAACGTACCTGATATCGCCATAAATTGGTTAAAATTCGATGAGAACATATCGAGAACCTTGTTTTCCTTAGGTTTGGAGAGATAGGAATCCATTATTTTGGCCCGATTGCCATTGATCAAAATGTAATACTAGTAATAAAGCGGGTAAACGAATACTAGCAATAAAGGCGGGTTGCCATGACGACCCAATTTCCTCCAATCACGTGGCCATCAACCGAGTTAGACCGGAAGCCATAACCATCTGGACTCAGTTGTACTCGGCAGGGGGCCGGTCATAAAAGAAATGGGGATTTGTGGAGCCGTTATCACCTTGCTGCAATACCACCATCTTCCGTTTAAATGGGGGACGAAATGGAATGAATATTTCCGTAGTGTAATATGCCCTTTATGGAAACTAATGGCTGCAGTTTAGGTTCATTTTACTACTATAGCTTACAACCCGTTAAAGACGGGTGACTTTAGTGTAATGACGTTCTAAATGACGCAGCCCCTGTTCGTTTTCTTTGTTGCCGAAACGTGGAAGACTACAGCAGCAACTTTGTCCGTCCGTCACCATTTTCCGTGGTAATCAAGTGGGCTTTAAAAAAACACGGCAAATTAAAACATCGTTGCTTACTGATAGCTAATAGGCATTTGTAGGCATTTTATCGTCGCATTTAACCACTACAAAAAGACACGCAACCGTAAAAAAACAAAAGGATTAACGACACACATTAGCGTCATTAAAAAATTTCTCCACATGTCGTTGCATGAATAAATAGGTCTACTACCGAACCAAACGTTCCATTAGCTGCTATTACGACATTAAAACGGCAGGTAAAAAAAAATTAGGCCTAAAATAACGTTGCCACGGCAACGTCAAGTCTCCACACCGTGTTGATAAATTGATAGGCCTACTCTCGAATTCAAATTCTCCGTTAGCTGCTACTTACGAAATTACAACGGTAGGTAAAAAGAATTAGGCCTAAAAACTGAAAATTAGGCCTAAAATCACGTTGCCGCGGCAACGTCAAGTCTCCATACCATGTTGCTAAATGAATAGATCTACTCTCGCACTCAATTCTCTGTTAGCTTCTACTCACGACAGCGAAACGGCTCGTAAAAATTAGGCCTAAAGCTAACAATTACGCCTAAAAGCTAAAATTAGGCCTAAAAAGCTAACACATTTTTAACCGGGCAATTGTACTAGTTACTACTTTAGATTATCGCTGTTGCAGTGCGTGAGGGAAGGTGTGGTCCCTAACATTTTCGTTGAAAAAGTGGCGGAAGTGTACAGAAGACCGATTGCAACTAGGTAGCCGCTTGTTTTTGTGGTTTTTGAATTACTTCCGCTTCTCCACCTCTACACAACATTCTAAAATTACTTAGCTGCTTTTGTTTTCGTGTTTGAACATTTATGTTTCGTCTCTCTCCATCCCTCCCTCTCCCCGCCAACCCCCACCCAAGCGCATTTTTGAGAATGACGCCACACGCCTTCCCCTCCCCCGCTACTTCTGTCGCAGAGCCCTAACCCAACCACTCTTCCGTCCCCGAATCCCCAGAAGGTTTGCATGCTAACATCCCCCTCCCAAACCCACCCTAACGTGGAATACTCGTCGATGCATTTTCTCAGTTTTGTCTAATAACCTCGGTCAAACACCCCTTCCATTCTCGGAACAAATACGTCACCTACTTTCCATAACTTCGTCGATTCATCTTCACCACCCATTCATTGTCAGAACCCATTAACGTGACGAAAATTTCACCTGACCTATTATTTCCTTCCTTTCGATTGGCATCTTGGGAACTTTAGGCCGAGACTTCGGCAATCGTCTTGGCTCTTTTTTGCTGTATTTTTTTTAAACATTAATTTCTTTGAGCCTTAAGTCGGCCGAAGCAACTTAATGCTTGTATAGCTGAACCGGCTCAAACATTACCATACTTTTAGGGAAGAAGAAATGTCTGGTAAAGAGAGGTGCCAACCCGGGGATTCGATCCCCGATCCGGGAAACCTCCGATCATCGTAGGGGCCGAAAGATTGTCCAGAATTGGCCAGAATAGTTCCCATAGACGCTGAAGGAGCATGGTAGCCTCTCACACTACCCTGGCCGGAATCCTGACGGGGACTTTGCCAAGGTCCCCTTTCCAGGGGTTCGATCAGATCCGCAAACCTCCAGCAACCAGGCTGAGCTCTCTCACAACTCAGCCACGATGACCACGGTTAAATGTGCACTGCGTAAGTTTTAGTCCTGTTAACGCTTTTCTTTCCCCAGATATTTCCATTGGTGGAGTGACGGAAATTATACCCTAAAAATTATACCTTAACGGTTCCTTATGCATTTATATTGCATTGAGGTGACATGATCGGGATACGAACCCATCTCAGACGTCCCTGTTGACTCAGCCATCTCTCTACGGTCAGGCCGAATAAGGTAGCGTGCAATTATTATGGGAGTGGCGAACGCGGGGAAGGGAGGGGGTGGAGGTAAGGGAATGGTGGCCTACTTCAATCAGCTTTGGGCCATGCAGCGTCTTTTTTTAATGTCCTTTTCCATTAGATTTTATTTCATACTTGTGTTTGAAGTCTATAAACTGGACGAAAAGGACAGCTTTAAACAATCGATTAAGCCGCTTATTTAAATTTAAAAGCGGCTAAGATTTCCTAGTGACTTAATTTATATCTCCAGTAACGAAAAAGAATTGAAATTGATCGTGGTTCACCGGAAATATCTTCTCTAAACCGGAAAAAAGAAAAAAAAAACGAAAGATATCGATCTGACTAGCTAGCTGACTAAACATTCCTGAAATAGACTTTGATTTATTAAATTGTAAACATGTTTTTGTTGAAGCCGTTTGTTGAAACGTTTTGTTGCAGCCATATTAAAAGTTTTCCATTAGCGATCGAGGTACACGCGAAACCACTCGTATATAATTCAACGTTTAATAAAACTAATATTATAACAGTTAGCCTTAAGGCTCTGAGGTCTCAGTACTTTTAAAAATTAATGTGTTCAAAGCATTGCTCCCTGGGAAATTGAATAGTGGTCTCTTTAAAAACAATATTCTCTTCGGGGAATTCGTAGGGCTCGTAAGTTTTTAGTAAAATAACGGAAGAAGCTTAAAGAAGAAGCCTAAACGTGTGGTTTTGTCTGTCATGGCTATGTCCTCGCTTCATCAAAGTAAGTTTCTTTAATCGCAATTTTGCGCATACTGGCTAACAAACGCTGATTTTCTTCGCTTTGCTCAGTCAATCAGCGCATCTCCCTTACAACCGTAAAACCTTCTTACTCCGTTCTCACCAGGCCTCTATTACACCACCGGCCGGACCTTGGATGAAAAATAGCATACGCAACTGGATTGGACAATATGACCGCCGAGGGTGCCACTGATGCGATGAATTCGTCTCTTTGCCGCTTTCTGTCAGCGGAGGGCGACACTTACATTTAAAAGAATGCCAACGTTCCTTCCCCTGAAACACTTTTCGGATACACAAACATGTCGAGAACTGTAGAAAAAACTCATTCGGAAATTTGTTTATCAAGCTAATTTCCGGGTGATTACTGGTATTAAAATGGCATTATCACTAATTGAAAATCGTACGAAAATACCGTGGCACCGTCTAGCCACCGGTTGTAGACATATCCAGCTTGCTCTCAGGTGCACGAGGACGTACCAAATTTTCACTCAATCATTAAGGGGACTCAGGATTTGTTTGTTTCGTTAAAAGAAATGGCTTTGTTCATTCCTTCGCTTGATGCAAGCAAGTGCTAGATAGCGCTAGATGGCGCTAGATGTTTCCAGATTCTGTAGACTTTCAATCGGTGATAGTGCTACTTGAATTAGTGAATTACTAAGCTTTCTGCCAGTTGCCGCTACTTGGCTGTAGTGTCGGGACTGTAGAGATTGGTCTCAGATTTCGCCCATAGATTCGTCCATGTTGTACGCTCTGGTGCTGTTGCTCATTGCAACTGCACCACAATTGGCCTGGCAAGTGAGACCTATCTCTTAATCTGCCTCCGTTCCAAGCATTTTACAGTTGTCAAACAATGTATTATATTGTAACAATATGTATTCCAATTCTGTTGTAACAACAATGTAACTCGTGCACTGCCTAGCCGACAATTGTAATAGACTATCTGTTATGTAACAATGTAGTTCCAACCCCTCCGTCATTCCAATCTGACTGCAGCCATAGTAAGTTGTTTATTTTCGATCATTAACTAGAACTTATTCTCCAATTTCCCTCAATTGTCCCCACTTAAGTTACATAATGCCCTAAACAATTCACCACTATTTACTCAAATTGCATTAGTTTAAAGCAGGGATTTGTGTCGTAGCAGGCGAGTGCAACATTTAAATTACTGACCATGAAAACATCTATAAGCAATGAATCTGCTCTAAATAACTCTCAACCTTTCACCATCGTTTGCTCACCCCTTTAACATATCCGCCCAGTCAAACTCCCTGCAGGACTCGCCAATCAAACTCGGTGAGTTTTGATGCGAGTTGCGACTTGCTTGGCCAACTACCTAACAGACCTCGCAGAAACGAAATGGACCACTCGAGGCAGCCATTTTGTATACCCTCCTAACGTTATAGGTCGGGAGGGTAGTTGACTGGCCATGCTCTGTGAATGGTAAATATCTGGATGAAACTATTACCTACTTTTAACGTTTACCGCCAGAGGGTGCAGTCGCCAATGAACCGAATTAAAGCGTCACTGTTAAGTATTCGTTCCTGAGTGTCACCATGGAGATGAAATTAGTTAGCGTCACTGAGGCAAACTGATCACAAGTCAGTAATTTATCCCTTCAACAAAAAAAAATTATAGGTCAGATAAGGACGTTAAAATAACTTTAAGCTAGATCGGAACTCATTGATGAAGTTTTTTTTTCTTTAATCCATCATTCAGTTTTCACACGGGTTGTAGCTACGAGTGGAGCTAAGTAAAAAGCATGGTTTTGTGTAACGAGATGCAAGCCAGTCGGGCTGACTTTGCTTAAATGGTTTAAATGTCTTGTGGCGAACTAGAAATAAAATGGTTTGCATCGAACACAGAATAAGTCCCTCAACTTCACACATTGCTTACGCACGAATACTTTTGTCAATTTCTGAATGTATTGTTGCTATTACTTCGGGTGAATTACGCCATCGATGCCGCCATTTTTTTTCTCTTTCGATTTTCTGGATTTGGCTGAAACAATTCCGTTATTTAAAATACTTTCGAAATGGAAAAACCAACTTCGGGGAATACTTCCCAGTTTTTGTCCATTAATTGTATTTCGTATATTAATCGACAAGAGAGACAGCAGCGGCGTTCCCGGAACGCAGACTGCTATAAAAACCTGAATCTTCTCTCATTTATTGAAAAACTTACTAGTTGTGATCAGTAGGCACAATCTAGCTCAAAACAAAACTTGTTAAGGATTCCCGCCAAGCATTCCGGCCGTGTGAAGTCGTGATATCAAACGCCAAGCTCTTTCGCCAAGCTAATCCCACCGAGTAATAGTTCGTAGGTTAAATGAAATATATGAAAATTGCTTACTGCGCAAATTTCAATTATTTCACTTAACGTGCGGTGGGATTAGCTCGGTGGGATTCTTAGTGGGTGGGATTAGCTCGGCAAAAGAGCTTGACGTTTGATATCACGACTTTACACGGCCGATAAGCTTGGCGGGAATCTTTAACAAGGTTTGTTTTGGGGTAAATATCAGATATTTTCGGTACAAATTGATGAAATCCATTTTTTTTCTTAGTAATTGTGAGATGGAAACACCAATCAAGTTTTCTGGTCCATTTCTTTTTCTTTTGGTTTTCTTTACATTTTGAGGACAGCAGCCACCTTTTTTCCGTATGATTAGTATTTCCTGTTAGTACTGCAGACGCACCACGGATTTATTTAATGTTCAGTTCGGCATTGTTGCCTTATAACGGTGTTTACAACAATGTAAAACAATCAATTTGGTCGTTTAGAGGTCCCTAGCGCCTGAACCACTTGACCAATTAGAAGAGGCCTTATGAAGAGGACACATCTCCAGAGTAATACGTGAAAAATGAGCTAAGAACCAGCTTTATTAACCGCAAGAAAGACTTCATTTTCTGAACACACAAAAAAAGCGTTACTAGTAATTAGGCAAATATGAACGTTATTCACGTCGTTTTTTCAACAAGAAAACGTTAAGCAGTGTCACTAATAGTGACTTTTATGTTGTCAGGCGACCATAGTTTCCCGATCCAACAAGTTTCAGCCTTTTCTGTCGCATTGTTATTTATCCTCACATGCCTGAAAACAGTCAAACTACCTTTGCTGTAAAGACCCAACGTGTTGCGTGGTCGCCATGCTCATATGTATATATATATTTTATCTGGATGTAATCATTAATTTTGGCGGGCGACACACTAACGTGTCTCTTGATATCACAATGTTCAAGATTTTTTATGGTTATTAAAAAGAAACGGAAGTGGCACTTACTTGGTTATTTGTTGGCTGCATATTATTTTCATTTCAAATACTGTGACGACACTTCGCTCTGTCAAATATTAAAAACAATGGTTGATTACCGAAAGTGGTTCACGCTCGCTAAAACCCTATGAACCCTTTCAATTATCGGCATCGGCAGCGGCGGCGGCGGCGGCATACGTTAGACGATACCAAAGCCTCCCACAGTAAAGGCCAAAACAGCTTTGCATTGCACAATGGTACGCAAAAAATCGCCATATAAAGGTACGGTAAGTTGTGCCGTCAGGTGGCAGACTTTGGAAACCCTCGTCCGTTAGCTTGCAATTTTGCCACTTGGTGTTGAGGTGGCAGCACCTACACAGCTGCTCCTCCTCCTGGGTATCCGGAAAAAACGTCCCCAACAAAACGGCCCCGGGAAAAATCACCCCTAGGAAAAAACGCCCCCAAGTAGGAGAAAATGCCCCAGCGGTGGTCATTGTAGCTGAGCTTCAGATTTAAGACGGCTCATCTATACGAGCGTTAGCTTGCTTCAGATAACTTTATGCTCCATGAAATTTATTTAAAAAAAAAAGTATCTTTGCGTATTTACCCTCCGTTTACAATTTATTTTTAGCTACTTTTTCCTTAAACTAAACTTCTTTCGCCGTCAAAAAAGTCCAGTGACATTCATAATTGAGCCGATCCACCTGTACGAGCATAAGTTTGCTTCAAATGACTTACAGCTTCAAGAAGTTTATTTAAATAATATGAATGCGCATTTACTTAACTTTCCTCGTTTACAACTCACATACTTAGCTATTTTTTTCTTAAAGTTTAGGCTTCTTTCTCCTTCAAAAAGTCTATAAATCCAGACCACCGTCTCGAATTCTTGATATATCCCTTTTCTAGACTGTCTCCACGGAATCACCCACAATTTTAATCCCACTAAGTCGTATCAGTTGTTCAGAAAAACAGTATATACATCTTTTACGTAAATCATATACAAACGGAGGGAATGTCATAAAGGTACAAATTCGCTAGAGGAATCCCTACTGGGGACGTGAAATTGCTCACAATTGTAATGTCCCTGTCTAAGTTGTATAGCTTTTTAAGAAAAAAAAGGTTTATCTTTAAAGTAGATCAAATGCAAACGGACAGGGTGTCGCAAAGGTACTAATTCACTAGCGAAATCTACTCGACACGTGGAATTGGCCGCAATTTCAACTTCACAAAAAATTTCTTGGAGCCTTACATCATCTGAAGCAAATTAATCCTTGTATAGATGAACCAGCTCAATTTTGAACCTTACTACTTAAGGAAGCGTGGTTAAGATATGGAGTGAATCTGAAGATGAGAACCAAAAACCATTTACTTAGGACATTATTTCCAGGGAGCTTTTTTCCCTCGGGGCGTTTTTTCCTGGGGGTGTTTTTTCACGGGGCGTTTTTTTACCGGGGGCGTTTTTTCCTAGAATCCTCCTCCTGTGTCTGTGGTAGATTTTAGGCGCATTTTTGGCGAGTTATCACGCGTGTTATGTTATGGCCTTTACTGTAGGAGGCTCTGACCATACTCGTGATCGCTACACCGGAAGTAAGTTTGTAAGTTTACTGGCGCTTCCTGTTCATTCGTAATAACAACGTTCTTTCCCTTGAAACACTTTCCGGGCACACGAACATATGAGCGTAAATATATGTTTAAGTCTATGACACGAACATGTCGCTATTTTAGTACTGAAAAGATATATGCAGTCGAGAAATGTGGAAAAGGGTACACGAAATGTATTTTTTTTGTAGGGATAAGCTATTCCGGGTGGCTACTGGGGTAAAAATGGCACTATCACCGACTGAAAATCGTACGAAAATACCGTGGTGCCATCTCGCGGCAGTGACGTTGTTAACCTTTGCAGCTTGCTCCCAGGTGCACGATGACGGACCAAATTTTCACTCAATCATTAATAGCCCATTCACACCGCGACGATATGAACGACCGCTAAGTTACAACCGACAGTCGCTATGACAACGGGTCCCCCAGGCAGTCATACGCAGTCGTTCGCTGTCGATCGTAGCAAACGCAACTTCTCAATTTTGGACGTTGCTGACTGACGTCACCCACCGACAGACCAATGGTTGACAAGCCGCTACGAACACGATCGGCGAAATGCAAGATGGTGGCGGAAAACACTTCAAAGCTTCGATTAATGTGCGTTGCTTACACGAACATCGCTGCAACGAGATAATTGTAGAGAACAGCTAAAAAAAAGTGCTGTATATTCAATAGCGGTATGATTTATTGAATAAAACGGAAAATCACAGTGTGATGGGCGTTTTAGGCACATCGTCACCACGTAGCCCAGTTTTGAAAAGTACTAAGCGTCCTACAACTCTACTCATTCTACAGCGTTGATTGGTCCGTTGTTGGTTGTTCGTTGGTCGGTCGTGCTGGCGTGACAGGGTCTAATTTTTAGTGCTGTTGGTCACCGCCGTTTCTTGCTTTTGTCGTTCGTTTGTCGTGGCGGTGTGAACCAGCTATAAGGGGACTCGTGGTGGCTTGTTTGTTTCGTTAAAAGCAACGGCATTGTGGATTCCTTCGCTAGATGCCAGCAAGTGCTGGATAGTTCAAGGTGGCGCTCGATGTTGCCTGATTCGGCAGACTTTCGGTAATTGTGCTACTTTGAGTTATTAAAAAAGTTATCCGCTTACAGGGCAAAGAATCGCAGGTACATAAGCAAAGAAATACCTTTAGTTTTCGGCCAATTAAAATCTCTTCAGGCCTTGCTCACAATAAAAAACAAAAACAACCATTTTAATTGGTCGAAAATTAAAGGTGTTTCTTTGCATATGTACTTGCGATTCTTTGCCCTGTCAGTGAGTACCTTTTTTAATAACCATCGAAAGTCACAAAACAACGTTCTACCAGTATTATACTTTGAGTTGGTGAATTACTAAGCATTTTGTCAGTTGCCGCTACTTGGTAGTAGATAATGTGACAATGTGTGGGTTCCGTTGGGAGTGTAGGGGCCACCACTTTCTATGCTGTCACTAAAAGGTGTCAGGTAAACGGAAAATTAACGTTTTCACGTTTATTATTTCAAAAAAAAAATCATCCTTTATCGAGTTCACGGTAGTCGTCTTCTGGCACTGCACTAAACCATGCGCAATGGCTGTTTGCCGTGACGTCACCATGAGTTAGCCAATGACGAACGGCTGTAAATTGGCCGTCTGATTGGACTAGCCCAGACACGTGATATGCACGTCACAGCAAACCGCCATGGCGCGTGGTATAGTGCCACTCTTTTTTTGACAACGGTAAACATTTGGACGAAACGAGTACCTGCTTTCAGCGATTTACCGTCAGAGGGCGCTGTCGTCAAGTTACAGGAAGTGCAAAGCATCATGGGGATCAAAACTATTTAGCATCACTAAAACAAATTGATCACGATAAAAATACAAAATTAATCGCTTAAAATGTATCATAATTCAGATTAGGATATATTTTTTAAGGACAAATAAATTTAAGATAGATCAGAACTAGCTGATCAAGTTTTTTTTTTAATCCAACATTCAATTTTAATACGGATTGTCGTTACGAGCGGAGCTAAATGTAACGCATGGTTTTGTGTTCCGAGCACGTCCGAGAAGCGTGCTCATCGGCCGATCAAGCTGAAGTTTCATTCGTGGTTTACGTGTCTTGTAACGAACTGTATACAGTTTGAATCGAACAGACAGAATAAGTTTTTCAACTTCGGATGTTGCCCACGTAGAAGTATTTTGCCAATTTCCTCAAGTATCGTCGCTGTCACCGTGGTTACTATGGCAACGTTGCCGCCATTTTTTATTTCAAGTTTCACCTCCTACGCGGACCAGACAAGTGCTGCCGTCTGGTGCCGTTGGCGGAAGCAGGTCTTTCTTTATCCCTTCTTTTTCACTACTTGCTTAATCTACCCTGGTCGCACCATGGTTGCCATGGCAGCGATGCCGCCATTTTTTATTTCAAGTTTCGCCTCCTATGGGAATCTGACAAGTGCTGCCTTCTGGTGCCGTTGGTGAAAGCAGGTATTATTTTGTAACACATTTTCAGAAAAGCCTCAGTACCTACTGATCTACCTTGGTCATGAACCGAAACCGTAAGCTGATCACTATTCCAATGGAAAATACATGGAAATATGGAAAGCATTCCAATGGAAAATACATGGAAATGTGTTCTTGCTGGTAATGTTTTCTCACTGGTCGGGGTGTGACTTGTCAACAAACCTCTGATATCTACAAGTCAACTTTGAGTTCACACAAATACAGATATTACTTGAGGCGCTCCCCAGTGCATTGTCAACAAGCTACAGTCATCGTCCTCAGCACGTGAGGGAAAATAACGCTCTCGATATTAGGTCTCATTCCCGGCCAACTCTTATTTCGTCAAGACAAGTCTCATTTGCCAGGAACAGTCAATAGAATTTCGTCCGCTCAAACATTAACCGAGATTGACTGCGATTATTGGGACTTGCCATCGCACGTGAGGAGCAACCGGCAGGCGACTTGATTGCGTAAAAGGAGGCAAGGTACCAAGTTGTATCAGTAAATCAGTTGTATTTACTAGTCCTAGTTGGAATAATTTTTGGTAATATTTAAAATGTGTTAATGACACAAGGAAAACTTTGCAGAAAGCACCTTACAGTACGTCTTGTCTGCTGACACTATTACACGTAGAAAATGCTAGGGTCTTAACTTCGTAAATCTTTGAGATAGACCCTGTTACTCTAGTCAGACTGTAGTAAAACTGATACTCCAGTAACTCTACTTACTATAGTAACACTAGTTACTCTAATAAACTCTAGTTCCTATAGTTACTGCAGAGGCAAAAACCATAAACCAAGGTAACAACCCTTAAAACAAAAGGCAAAACCATTAAAACAAAGTCAAACACCATGAAACAAGGCAAAAAAACATAAAGGAAAAAAACTATTAAAACGATGGCTTTTCGCGGACATAAATTCTAGGGTTCAAGGTAGGGATGGGTCGGTAACCGAAACCGAAACCGAATTGTCGGTTTTTACTGACAACCGACACCGAAACCGATTCGGATTTTGTGTCGGTTTTTCGTACGGTGTTCGAAAATCAAAAAAATGATTTGTTGTTTTACATATTTTTTATAATTATCATTTTCTACGTATAAATGACAGCAAAGATCGTAGCTATTAAAACGAAAATAGTAGAGGAAAATGGTGCCACAGCTATACCCACGGTCTATGACGCTGCTGAAAGTGAAAGCAGGAGTAACTGAAGCTAGTAATACAACTGTTGCAAGAAAAAATTAGGAAAATCTAGTTGGGGTGGAAGGCGGCAAAAACCGATACCGAAACCGAAACCGAGGTTTTTTGGGCGTGAAAACCGAAACCGGAACCGAAATAAAAAAAATGAAACCGACCCATCCCTAGTTCAAGGATTAATACGTACAAGTTTTTTTTAGTCACGTATTTTTTTGATCTAAATGCAGGGGGTCGGAAAAATACTACCTGTCCTTTGTTTCGCCTTTTTTCCGATGGAGCCCCCCCCCACCTTCCAACCCGCGTTCGAAAGTTTGTAAATGCCTAAGGCCATTAAGCACCTCGTTTCCAAAGAGGATCCTTATATACGGTTCATGACTGCATGGTTCACTACGGAACAATGAGTTTTGAACGCCTCATTACCACACAAGCATTTATGCAGTACGGTTCTATCTCCTGGTTCGAATAAGAACTTAAGAACTAAGACCACAATTTGCCGTTTTCGTTATTTAAAAGTCATGCGATATATTCCGTATCAAAGGGTTTTAGCGAGCGTTAACCGCACCCGGTCATCTGCCCGACGAAGCCGTAAGGCCCTATGTCTGCACTCCGTATCATATCACTTTTAAACAATGGTTCATCTAGAAAGTTGATTTAGTACGAGTCTAGACACACGCTAGTGTGTCGCCGCCAAGTAGACGTTTTATTGTTGTTAGAGCTTAATTGTTAGAGCGTAATTGTTAGAGTGTAATTGTTATAGTGTAATTGTTGTCAGATGGCGGCTCACTAGCAGACTGTGTATTTTAACTGAAACCAACTTATACGTTATTTCAGCATACTGGTGTAAATTCCCCATGCGGTAGAAATCTTTGCAATCGTTTGAATCAGGTGTCTTGGGTCCAGTAACAAAGAAAACCTCAACACGAAAATGTGGGAACGTGTCCTTTATGGAGAAAATGTGCCCTCAATAACGTTGAGTATTACTAGTAACTAGGTAATCACCAGGCTACCATGTAAATTCTCATAGGGTATAACGACACGTCTACAGCTCATTATGGAAAGTTGCCAGATCTAAATTTCGGCAGACAGGTAAAGCGTCATATGCGGAAGTGCCTTTTTCTAAAATGGGGGTTGCAGCTAGAAGCACGTGGCCCTGGAGTGGCTCGTAAGTGCAGTATTATTGTTGTAACGATTGTTTGTATTGTCATCCAACAGTAGATTATAACATGCTTAAGTGTTACACGCTTATCGTTTCAGTACTTATATTGTCAGAATGCACTGTTTTTGCAAATAGGTGGTTCACTAAGAGACAGAATATCTTTATCTTTTATTGCAAAGGTTTGGTCTTTTCTTTTTACGGTACACGAATCCAAACTGAATTATCAGCCCCACCACGATAAAAGGGACAATTTTGCTGGAAAGAAGATTAGGAAACAAAATGCACATCGTCAGCACAGGCGGGAACGTGTTCTTTATGAAGAAAAAGTGTCCTCAATAACGTAACGCGGACATTTTATTTTGTGTAGACTTACTGTTCTTGCAGTCCAGTGTAAGTGGCGAGTAATTTTAAACAGTTGACGAGTTGATTAGTTTTAGTAATCTTCGTCTGCCACTAGAATATTAGAACTGTATGAACATTTACCATTCCGTGAGTTTGTAGTATGTGTTCATGATTGAGTGATTACCATTAACCTCGGGAGGACCAAGTGAAGGGGGATGCGCTGATTGAGGGAGCGAAGCGAACGAAAATCAGCGTTTGTTAGCCAGTGCGCTCAAGAATCGGGTTAAATAGTCTTAAGCAGTGAAACATGGGCATACAATAAGTCAAACTAAGTCCATTTGGCTGGTGTAATGGCTAATTGGGCAATGGCAAACGTAAAAATTAAGAATTAGAAAATGTAGAGACACTCCAGACAAAAAAGGTAGAGGTGACTATTAGACAGTGGAATTCTTTGTATTCACAGGTCTATGAAAGTTGTGATATCCACCCAAAACCAAAACTGGTATAAGAGCAGCCGCCCAGTTTCCAAAAAGGGTCCGCCTTTCAAAGTAGTGATATCATTCCACCAGGGAAAGGCCGCCAAGGTTAATCCTATTAGCCAAGTTAATCGCACCGAATAATACAT
>JAHWFP010205701.1:0-16837 GCA_023313725.1 Lithobius niger | reverse complement strand
AACTTGGTCATTAGCGCCAACCTCAGTCACAGTGCAGTGGTCCGGGTTGCCACTGCACCACACATTACAGAGAGGTTATTCAAACCCCTAATCTAAATCTTGTCATACATCTGTACCTCCTGCAAAAAATGAAAAACACCGGACAGGAGGACAGACTTATCACCCAATTGACGCGCGAGCAGAATGATTGTTTGCATAACATAGTACTTGGCAGGAAGTCTTAATACTACAAAGTATTTCATTAATGTTCAAAAATTCCTAAGCGTTTTTTCATTACTCAGCCCTATGTAAAGCCCATTTTAGATGGGTAGATTTTTTCTTCCAGACACGACTTTCCCTGAGGGAAGCAGTGATTCTCCCTACATTTTGTCGTGTTTGTAGTTAGTTGGCGAACGAGCAGATTTTGCATACTAAGCCCCAAAATCGTACCTTAAGCCCAGATACAGTTTTAGTTGTACTGGTCCTTAGTTAATTCGAAGCTACAATGTTGAAGATGAAATCCCACTCCTGCTGCCCCTCAGGGCCAACAACATTCCGTATGACTTGCTGTCTTAAGTCCAGCATCACCCCTTTTTCTGGTATGCGTGGGATGCGTTCACCATTGGTCTTTATCAGTCATATGAGAAAAAGCGGTACCCCAAGTGCTGGAAACCTAGATTGGCGATCGAGTCGAGATGACTCTTTAATTACTTCCAACTCATGTTGTGAGCCCCCTGTCACACAAGCCATCTTACTCTCCCGACCCAATTTTAAGTCGTCTCTGTAGTGAAACTCTGTTCATCTGACATGGGCTTAAGAAGTCATGGTGGCCTTAAGGGGCTTGGCCAACGGGTGGTCAGTTCGTCCCCCTGAAAAACTTGCATTTCTCCCAGATTTTTATTCCCACGGTCTACCTGTTCTTACAAAAGTGGCATGTATCTTCGAATTTCTGGTGCCGTCTCTTTCCATGGCTATCGCTTTCCAATCGCCATGGCTCCTAACCGTTGTCCTGTCCTCCTGATATGGAATATATGGTGGACAGCGTGAACGAGAAAGCTGTGTCGTCAGCTCTGTCTCTATAAAGCAGGCTAGGCGCTTTTCCTCAGCAGATGGCTGGAATGCAATGTCACACGCGTTTTCCTGTAATGGTAGTCACCATAATGGTTGACTCCCACCAAACTCAGAACGGAAAAGGAATAGGAAAACGGAAAGCAGAAAACGGAACAAAAAGTACAACCATTCCCACCAAGGTTGAAAGACTTAAACGGTTGTGTAATGGGCACTAGCTGACCGGCTCAAGGTTATTAGAGCTTGACCACTCCCAGACTGGCTGACCAACAAGCCCTCGCCACTTTCCCCATCTTACTTCTCACCCAGCTTGCATAGGCTGAAGCGGTTGGATTATTCCCGCTAATAAATACATTAGCTTTGTTAACAAACATAGAGGAAGAATGCTAAAAGCGATCTTGCTTGTTTTCTAAACGGAAATAAAAACCGTAGGTCACATAAGATCACTCTTCCATCATATCATGCTGTCATTCGTAGTCCTTGGGTCGTTTGCAGATGCCAAAATTTTCCATATTTAAAAGATATTTTAAAGGTTCCCTGTTAGTCCTACTGCGTAGTATAACGGCCACGAATATGTGTTTTTAGTGGCAGTTTGCTGTTTTTAAAATATGAATTACTGAGTGATTAGCGCACCTCTTTGATCAAGCTTCAGAGCGCCGGTGGCCACCATACTTCTTTTGAAGCGAGCGGGTTACGCGGCTTTGGTGTAACGTGCTTTGTAGGCTTGAAGTAGCTGACCGATATGCACTTCGAAACGGAACGAATAGGAAAAGCTAACCAGCAGTCGGGCCCATTTCGGAACGGAAAGGCAATCGGAAAGTGTCAGCATGCATATTTGTGCAATTTTCCATTCCGTCCCGATTCGATTCCGATTCTGGTTTTTATGGGAATCAACCTTTACTGGGTTGCATGTTTTTGGCGCCTTCAGCTGCTGCCCAGTAAGTCCGCCCTTTCAATAACTTTCCAAAAATAAAAAAAGAGCTTTCCTGAAATCCTCAGGCATTGTGCAGTTTTAGATTTTGCATAGTTTTGGTGGACACTATGCACTCTTTCAACTACAGTCTTTTACCTAGTCAATAGAATAGCTGGTGATTATCTCTCCTTGGAATCAGAATATTCGGGTCCGGTTCTGTCATTCACCTGTGACTCGTCCAAGACTGGTTGGTACTTTCCACATATACTCTATTTTCAATTTTTCTGCTGAAATTTTCGGCACCTGTTCCGGTCCACCTTGGTGTGCTGGCTTCATCAAACTGGTGAAAAATTAGAAAATAAGAAAAATTATTTCCACAGCCACATTAAGTGTAAGGTAAATCGAACTTTTGTAACAGGAAAACTACCATATTTCTGTGTTGTTTTAAATGTTATATGCTTAGTTCAAAATGTTGTGCACCAGTCTAAAAATGTAGCCAAACACGTTTCATTATCATAATGTGCTACTTCACATAGTATTTTTTGTGCTCAAAGTTGTAATTCGGAAGAAAAAATCAGCAGGCCATGATTTTTACGTCCCGAAGGTTTGAATCTTGGGATTCTATATTTAGTGTAACACTTGTTTAGTAAAAACCTATTTACGTTGCCTTTTGGACTTAAATGTAAGACTGCCTGAGCGGGGAATCAAACCCACGACCTTTGAAATCAAAGGCCGGAGTCCTAACAGCTCAGCCATACTAAGCCCGTTATACTTATCCCGTTTATAACACTTGTTTAGTGACACATATTAAGCTCAGGCACAGTTTTAACTGTACTGGCCCTAGGTAATTCGAGGCTACGACGAAGAATATCAAACTTCAAATGCTAACGGGCACCTACGCTATCATACGTATTTTTATACGTCAGAATAACGATATGCATCCCAGGGGATTAACAACGGGGAATGTTCTGCGAGTAACATTAGTCAACTTTGTGAGCAGTTGACTTCCTGCGGGTGCATTATGACGTATTTCGGATTATAGCTGATTTGGTAGCAACTAACTGGTTACCTGTCTAAGGATGGCATCCCATCTAACCCATCAAGCTAGCCTGCCTAAAGACAGCATGCACACATCACACACCCATTACGTAGATTACAGAAAACTAACTATCGAGCTTTTTCTCAAACTGCATTGCTGTGTCTTATGAAGATGACAGTCGTCGTTCAAAAGGTTCAAAAGGTCTTAGCGAGCGTTCACCACTATTGGTCATCTGTCCGACGAAGCCCTGCTTGTTTACCATATTAACAATGTAGATTGTCCCAAATCTAAGTGTTAGTTGAACTATAGTTATGGGAATAAAATCACGAGTTGGCTTCATTGTGTTGCCCTTGTATTAATATTGAATTACACCATTAAAGTAGAATAGGGTGGGCGACCCCAACCCAATTCTACTCCTATGATTACACATCATAAGAACTAAACATTTCATAAAAACTAATTTCATCCAAACTAAAAACATGAATTTATTTCCGATAGTGTCAATTTCGCCATTATGACTCACAAATTACCAAATTTGCTATAAAAATTGCATTGCCTGATTGAAATATGGTCTTATTTGAACAGTAGTCAGTGGAAGTCAAGGGCACCGGCAGAACGGCGAAAAGGGTGGGCTCGAAAACTTAAAAAGGCAAAATGATCAATCAAAAGGGCGAAAAGGTCAATCAACAACACGAAATCGCGTGACACCTACACTAGCGACAAGTCTCTTCCCATGTTCGAAAGGGAAAGCATAGATTTTTATAATTTTACGCTCGCAGCATTCACACTAACACTTTATTTATGCGTAAAAAGGGCAATCAGCCTGTTGGAGGGGGGGGGGGGCCTTGAGCGTAAGGGCACCCTTGAGTGGACTTGTCAAAAAAGTTATTTGTCTATAAATTAATGTTTAAAATATAGCATTAGAATTAAATTGTTTTTTTTTTCATTAAGATATACATGAATGTACAAAAAGAGTTTCTCTTGGGCAAGACCTTTTGTGTTGACCAATGCAAATCTCTGTAAAACAGAACGATATTTGTGTGCGTGTTCAAGTATCATCATCTTAACCATTAAAAACTTACGGTCGGTTAGTTTGTTTGTTTGTTTATATGTCCGCCTTCTCCTCCGGAAGTAGGAAGGCTAAAAATGTGAGAAAGGTCTCGAAAGAGAGGAAATCACTCCGGATATCGTTCAGGCGTATTTTCGTAGTTCTAGGTAAAAGTTTTCCCCTTGAAAAAACAAAAAACCCCTTTGGACCATTGTTGAAACGAATTTTTCGAAGTTGATTGTTAGTGTCGGAACATCACATATTTTATTCAGGTGGCTCCAGTTCTATATGTACTTTAGGTTAGTTGGTACTTTAGGTTAGTTTGTAAGTAGTTAGTAAGTAGTTTTATTGCAGAGTGAGCGGATGGCTTGTAGGCCTTAAGGCTCAATAAAACAAATTCAATTCAATTCACATATTCCTGCTGAAAGGATGGTCCACAATTGTTGTGTCACGTAGGCGGCGCGTGGTCCAGTATTGTTGTCGGTGGGATTATGGCCTGCAATTCGAATAGCTGTCATTAAAGAATGAGGCACGTGCAGCTCACTCATGGGACGACTGTTGGGAGTTGTATTTTGGGTATTTCAAATTCAAACTGCCAATTTGGCCGTAAATTTAAATGAAATTATGTAAAGGCACGAAAAGATTAAATGATAAATGCAAATTAGGCCTACTTAAACAAACTATATTGAAGAAAAGGGTGTTAGAAATATTTCTACGTTTGCATTTGTAAAACATAGACATCAGCTCAATGTGCTATTAGCTGGTGCTCTACTCAACAGTCTAGCATAATTGTGGTAAACACGCATATCGGGGTATGATTTCGTTCTGCGTGTAGGCTGATTGGAATTAAAACCTCACGAAACTGTTGGTTAACTCTGTCAACAATCCTTTGTATTAATCTGTGTTCAAACACGCATTATTATCTTTTGATGTTTTCCAACTTATTCACCATTGGGGATGGGGAGACATAAATTCATGCACAAACACGATAAAGCACACAAAGCAGGACGTAAAGTGAACATTCCTAAAATAAGTGAAAC
This sequence comes from Lithobius niger, assembly GCA_023313725.1. Lineage (NCBI taxonomy): Eukaryota > Metazoa > Arthropoda > Chilopoda > Lithobiomorpha > Lithobiidae > Lithobius > Lithobius niger. The sequence goes on along the minus strand of JAHWFP010205701.1, from coordinate 11,750 downwards.
AAGAAAACCTATGTATGGATGGTATAAGAATTTATAGGGGTTTGGTCGGACTAACACGAATTATAGGTTTTGCGATTCCTGGTGTTCAGCTCTGGTGTTGCTTCATACATCTTACGCAGCACAATTTATTTGAATAAAAAAATTTGTTCACGAAAGGGATCAGGTTACAAAATTAGTAGCAAGACTTACTACGATATAAACAAAGAAAAATGAAAGACTAGGCACAAGTTATAGTTTGTTTACGAACTGAAACATTACGAAAAACGCGCACTACAATGTTCATGATCGTTTTTTGGTGTGAAATTCTCCGTCAGCAGCATAAATATTGAAACAAGAAATGTCCTTGAGCGCAACGAGACGCGGCGGAATCAGCGAGCGAAGCAAAATTAAATGAAAATATGTAAAGGTACGAAATGATTAAATGATAAATACAAATTAGGCCTACTTAAACAAATTATATTGATAACAGAAAAGGGTGTCAAAAATATTTCTACGTTTTCATTTGTAAAACATCGACATTCGATCAGTATGCCATTAGCTGGTGATCTACTCAGCAGTCTGGCGTAATTGTGGTAAACACGCATATCGGGGTATGATTTTGTGCTGCGTGTAGGCTGAATTCGGAAGTAGGAAACCTTAAAATGTGAGAAAGGAAAGGAAAGGAATGAAAATATTTCCACGTTTGCATTTGTAAAACATCGACATTCGTCCAATAGTGTGCTATTAGGTGGTGCTCTACTCAGCAATAGTCCAGCCTAATTGTGTTAAACACGAATAGTTTCTAAGTACGATTTCGCCTTGCACGAAATCTTTTATATTAGTCAAAAATATAAAAGATATATTTTATTGCTGTTTCAAAGCATCACACGTAGCGGGTAAGGAGATGGCTTTTAAGTAAAAACTCTTAGAATTTGGAAAACAAGGAAATCCGTGTAAAGTCTGCAACATTTATTTGAATAAAAAAATAATCTATACCAAAAACGGCACAAAGGTGTATGCGTGATAAAATTACTAAGCAAATTTAGTTCAAACATGCAGCAACTCGCGTGCTACAGCGTTGAAACGGCCTTGCAGCGAGGATGGTTAAAGCCCTAACCAGACTGGCTGCTCGCGGCTGCACGCCGACGTAGTATGGTGTAAAAAACACTTCAATATTTGTCCTTAACGAAACACCAACCACACGATTGCTGCAATGTTGACCTAGTAGGCACGTAGTTACGCACAGCTTCGCACGAAATTTTCTTCGGTCTGGAGAGGCCTTTAGGCTTCATCAAGCCAAGGCCGACTGAACTACAAATCGCGTGTCTCATCTTCTGGCTCAAGGCCAGTTCATGCATGTGCCAGAAAGAAAATGCCTTTATCGAGGCTATGGTAAAATAAGATTTGGCGATGTTGAATTAAGTGGCCTGGAACCAGGAAACGAAACCCACATCCTCACTCCCAGACGACCTTGTGACAAGCGATTGCGTACAAAGATAAGTTACAACTTGGACACTACTTATACGCTGCATTCCGTACACAACGGGGATCAGGTTGGATGAAGATGGTTCATGATTGTTGTGCCACGTAGCACGCGTAGTCCAGTACTGTGTCAGTGGTATTATGGCTGACAATTTGACCAAGAGGCGCATGTATCTATTAGGTGGCCAAACCGTTGGAGTATTTATGGTTACTATATCGTTTGTTTACGAATTGAAACCTTAAGAAAAACTCGTACTACATTCTGATTATTTCTTAGTTGTTTTAGATGTGGAATGTCTGTCAGCAGCGTAAGAATTTGAAAGCTCCTCGAGCGTATTCTTCAAGCCAAGGCTGACTGGGGTAGAAATCGTGTGTCTCGCCTCCTGGCTGATTGGAGGTTTACCCGCACGGCATGGCAGAAGGGGGATGGTGTTCTAACCGGCGAATCCGTTTTTTTTTGTTTAGTTAATTTGTTTGTAAACTGAAGCTTTGCGAACAACGCGCCCTGCACTCTGATCATTCGCTTGATCGTTTTTGATGTAGAATGTCTGTGAGCAGCATAAATAAGAGTTGCAGAATGAATGCTCCTCGAGAGCAGCGAGACGACGCGGAATGAGCAACTCCGCTAGTATGTATAATAAAATCATTGGTGAATTTCTAATGATATAAATTAGACGACAAAATAATGTGTTCCAGTGGTATTAAGTGGAGCAAGATGACATAGCTGGCATAATAATAAAGGTTTACACAAATATAACAGCAAACTGCCAAGCCCGTATTTATAAACAGCATGACTCAAGTTAGTATCCGTCAACCCAGTGGCATTGCCAGAATGCTTAATTGATTGTGTTAACATGAAATCTGTCCGCTTAGTGTAAGGTAAAGAATCCATTGAAAGCACCAGGGCCACATCGTGGGGTTTTCTGATCAAAGAAAAATATATTAATTATTTGGACAACCTTTCAGAAAATATCCAAATTCCAAACATTTAAAACTTAAAAAAATTAAGTTTTGAAAACATTCAGAAAAACGTCAGATCGCACCCGATGTAACATCCGATATTGGCTGTCACTAACATGAATATGTAAACAGCTATCTAGATGGATGTTGCCGTGCAATGTATGAATTTATTTTATATTTTTACTTTATTTCACCTGCCCTGTTTGGGTTTTGGTAGCTTTTATCTCTTAGATTGCAGGTGTGTGTTTATAATTGAACTTTCCGTGTGTAATTTTGCAATTTTATTGATGCAGGTGAAAGCCACAATGGTAAGACTAGCTACCAATTAAACTCCGTTTTTTTAAATATCTTTTGCAAGTACTTCCTCTTCGAATCATCAGAGGACATTTTAAGTAGTTTAGGGGCAAAACAATATTTATGAACCAGCTGGTTCCCTCCGAAGTTTTCCTTCGGATAGTTGGTGCTCGTTTGTAAACCAGTCTCATCTGGTAATGCCAATGAGTGGAGGCCTTGGGGACGAATCAAAACTATCTCAACCTATTCTTAAACTTTTAATAAGTGAGACGTTTGAATTGCTGGACTGAAGCCTGGACGTCTGATGCGAGAGCCAGTAGGCCACTTTTGGTAATAAAACAGGGAGCTGGGTTTTGCCCTGGCATATGGGCTTGATGCTAGTGCACCATCCATTTTTAGGGCTAGTTCTTACACACCATGCTTTGTTAAAAATAATATAGCTACTTAAAAATTTTCAGTACACTGATATTCATCAAGGTCAAACATGGTTTAGACCTATGGCGTTATCAGACATTACCGCTTTCAAGTGATTGTGTATACATTTTTGTTTATCCATACATTACGATAGAATCTAATGTACCCTATTTGTACCCTACTTCTTAACGTGCATCCAAAACCGTATATGTTGGTATGTCTTTCACTCAGGTAAACATTATCCATTGAGGAATGCTATGTGCTTCACCAAATCGTTACTCTCAAACAACGCTGCTGCTTTTGAACACTTGATTATATCACTTTCCAAAAAAGTGAATTGGACAAAAAAGAAATGAAAGGAAATGTCATTTACACCATTAACAATATGGTAAACTGCAGCCCAAGTGGAAGTGGGCTAGTATGAAGTATGCAATACGATTAATTTCAAATAAACAGCAACGCAGTGCAAGTGAAATGATCTAACTTCTGGCCAGAATCATGAGGGATTGCTTCACCATTTTTTTTCATGCTAGATAACATACAAGATATTCAGTAACTGCACTCTTTGTCCAAAAGAATGACACAGTAAGTATATTTGACTAGAATAAATGGGAACCATCCAGTAATGATGGCGTTGAAGACTAAAAAGTTATTTAGCCCTTATGCTAAAATGCTTTTTACTGCCCTGGTTGTAGTGAGGCAATGCAGAAAGATGTCGCTTAACAAGGACTGGCACACTGTCAGTGGGTGTATGACAAGATGTAAAGCAGTACATGTATTATTTGACAGGTCATCAATATTGATCTTGTTTGTTGGCGACTCTTGTCATAAATCATTTATGGAAGAAGGCAGTGACGAATGTGAAGGATAGGTGCTAACTTTATACATAAATATTTCTAGCGAAATATTGCTCTCCGACAATGGTAATTAAAACAATGTATTGTAATTCGGAGCAGTTTATCTACATTGTAGTGGCGTACTTTCTGCATCTTTTGACGACAAATTCCATAATTTAAATTGTTGCAGTAGCTGCTCTATTAAGATAAATAGATGTAATTAGGCTTAGATGAGAGATGAAAATATACATTTTCCAAAAAGGTGTTTAAACGATTTATGTTAATTAGGAGCTTACCTAAGACAATTTTTTACTAAGTACCCATTTCCTAACTTGGTGTCAGAAAAACCACTGAAGGAAATAACATAGTTTTATTGTTTACAAACCTCGTTCGTTAAGTTTATTCGCCTCTGCATTACTTTAACGATTGTGGTTAAAGTTGAATAGATCACAAACAAAAACTTCAAATGTACCGTAAAAGAGGTGTATAGGATTGAAGTTTCTCTTTACTTGTTAAAAAGGAGACGTATAAAAATTTCTGATTTTTTATTTAAATAATCGAATGTATAATTGTGAAAATTTCATCTGTGTAAGTGCTGTTGTCCTATACGAAATAAATATATTATTAAGGCGCAACAGAACTTAAACAGATGCAATTTTTTTAATTGTACAATTTTTATTCTTAAATTGAAAATCATCAAATTTTATCCGAGTACATTTAACAAGTAAAGTTAAATTTCAATCATAAATACTGTTTTTTATGACATAGCTGACTTTTTGGTTGGTAATCCGTGACCCTTTTTGTTTCCTCAAAGTATGGGTAAATAATTGTTGGCCCACCAGTATTGTTAGCATTTATTTATTTATTCTTTAGTGTATGCATTGCGGTTAGCGTTTGCTGATTGGTATTGTTCCCTAATTACAATGTTTAAAACAATGTAAAACAATAAAACAGGTCGTTCAGGGTCCTACCCCAGAATGGCACGACCAATTTAACGAAAGGTATCTTTGAGGAGGAAGGAGAACGAAATTATTTCTGGCTTAGGGTGCGTTCATGGAGAAAATTCAATGCCTAAGCGGAAGCCAAAAGTTTACGCGGTGTAGAAAAACAAGATGTTCGCCCAGCCGCGAGCTCCAAATCACCTTTGTTTATGGCCGTTTTGAGCGGAAGCTTAAAGAGAAACGCGATGCTCACTCGACAATATACGATGTATGCGAATCAGACAATGTGCCGCAAGCCATACAATATAACTGCACGAGAAGCTTGGCGGTTGTTGTATTAGATAAACATGTGCCAAGTATTAAATTACGTGCAGGGTTTTGTATCAAGGAAAACAGAAGTGGCCACTCGTAAGTGGAAGTACGTAGTCAGCCATTTTCCTATCCCAGAGCGCAACTAAACATACCTGGCTCGCACGGCCCGCTATGCGGGGTACGGATTTTTTTTTAATCCAAACTGATCAGGGGGACCGCACGCGGGACGAACAAATAACTTGTGCATTCCTGCATGAGCTTTTAACGTGAACAAACAAGCTCAGGCGGATAGGCAGCAAAATTCCCTACAAATGCCGCACCACGCGTTCTCTCTAGGCGTTGCGCGCGGTCCATAAACAAAGCCTTAGGCCCTGTTTCTGATTTTAGGAAGGTGCAGTCGTTTTTTCTGAAACGATGGCGGACCAACAATAACAACAAGGGAACAGTTGTTAAATTTAAATGTGACTCCCTCCTTTTACTCTTCCACAGAATTGCATAATTTTTTTAATAAATACACCTTCTATACCTACACTATGGCTTAATTTGGTCTTAAAATATTGAATAGGGACGGAGATATTCATTATGCTAGTTTTCCTGAAGTTAGGACTTAATCATATACACTCCGGCTGTCGCTGAGTATAGTAAAAGGAAAAGCCAGAAACACCACTAACGTTATGGTAGGCTTGAGTTCAACTGGAAGCGTTCTAGTATGAAGTATGCAATATGATCAAATCTAAATAAACAGCAACGTAGAACAAGGCAATTGATCTAACTTGTGGCCAGAGTCATAAAGGATAGCTGCACCATTTTTTCATCATAAATAACGTACCTGATATTCAGAAAGTGTGGAATTGTTGAAAGGAATGACACAGTAAATATCTTCGACTAGGACAAATGAGAACAGTCCAGTATTGATGGCGCTGAAGACTATTCAGTTACTCAGCCGTTATGCTAAAATGCTTTTTACTGCCCTAGTTGTAGTTAGGCAAGGCAGAAAGATGTCGCTAAAGGTTGACTGCCACACTGTCAGTGGGTGTATGACAAGATGTAAAGCGGAGCATGAATTATTTGACAGATCATCAATATTCATAATCTTTGTTGCCGACTCTTGTCATGAATCATTTATGGAAGAAGGCAGTTACGAATGTGAAGGATAGGTGTTATCTTTATACATAAACTAGTTTTGCCCGTGCACATGCAACCCCCCCCCCGCCCGCTCACCCAAGACATCCCTGCCCCCGCCCCTGGCGCACCCCGTTGCACCACCTTCCTGCAATCCCATAGTGTTGGTTCTGAAAATCTCTCCGCCTCCCTCCGGCATCTCAGGTGTTTGGTCTTTGGTTTTAAATTTATCAAGCCAAAGACGGAACATATGAATGGCTATCACATAATGCCCTCTCCCCACAGTTACTTTAACCCCCAATAACTTTAACTCCCTCCTGGATACGCATACGTGTGCCCCCACACATACTTCCCCCGCCCCTCCCTAAAACGCCACCTCGTGACATTTCCTCTTTGGTGAAGCCTGGGAAAAGTCGCATGCGTATGTTTGACTGGAGGCTAAAAAAAACCTACCACTGAGAAATCCAGCGTCCAGTAAGCAACTAATAATATAATATAATAAAACATTTTGTTGCTGGAGCAACGGGAAGGCAAGGATAGGTCTGATCACTAACTGCCTACCCAACTAAAAATAATATGTGGCTGGTTGTGAGACCACAGGGGAATGTTGTGAAAAATTAGGACAATGTTAAAAACGTCGTAAAAATTTAGTTAAATAAGTTGATTCAAATGACGACGAAAGGCAGTCACACTCGTCGAGGTAATAGTTGCTTCTGGGAGCGAATCCCAAGCCCTAATAACTCGCACCGAAAAGAAGTGTCGTCTGCACTCCAAACGGAATTTGGGAATTTGCAATTTGAAAGAGTGACCTCTAGTTCGTCCCTCCACATTCAGGTCGAAGAATGGCAAATTAGCTCGAACTAATCCATGCAAAATTTTAAATGCCAAAATTAGATATGACTTAAGTCGCCGCAATTCAAGTGATTCAAGTTTTAGGTGCTGAGTACACACAGTGTAAGTAAGATTGCGCATTCCAGGCAGCGATTTAGTAAATTTCCGTTGAACTGCTTCAACCCACTCAATGTTGCCCAACAGAGCAGGCGACCAAACTTGGCTGGCATATTCCAAGATTTGTCTGACAAAAACCTTGTAAGCCCACACCTTGACTTCCCGGCTACTGCAAGAAAAGCATCGGTTCACCACTGCTAAACGGCAATAGGCTGCAGCAGTAATTTTGCGGCAGTGCAGACTAAATTTTAAATCGTTGCTGAACCAGACTCCAAGGTCCCTAACCTCAGTTATAACCAACCGGAAGAGGCTGGTTGTTTATATCGTAAGAAACATCAGTGATGGTTCTGCCTAAGTGCATGGTTTGGCATTTAGTGATGGAGAGTGGGAGTTGCCCGTCATAGGCCAAGTCCACAACGTAAGCTACCTCAGCCGAGAGGGCTAAGGCATTATTCTCATCAATTATCGGTGAGTCCAGTTTCAGGTAATCAGTAAATTTGGAATGGTAAGCGTTGTCTATTTTACAGGTAAGATCATTAAGAAAAATTATAAATAAGAGCGGTCCTAACACGGAACCCTGTGGGACTCCACTGACAACCTCCAACTCAGAGGAGAATGAGTGACCCACCAAATGAACGACTGCTGATGAATGCAGCGATCCAGCAGAAGAGGGCCCCATCAAATCCCCAATCGACCATCTTCAGCATTAGTTTAGAATGATCGACCGACTCGAATGCCTTCATAATGTCAAAGTAAATGACGTCAGTAGGTACGCCGATATCCATTGCGCTAGTCCATCGATCAAGGCAGCACAACAGTTGCAAAGTTGTCGATGGACCAGGCAAAAATCCAAACTGGTCATCATTTAAAAGTTTTTCAGAGTCGATGAACGCCAACATTCGATCACGAACGATAGATTCCATGATTCGACGTGGCACAGAGGTAAGAGCAATTGGGCGGTAGTTGCCCGTGTCGGCCACGTCACACTTCTTAAAGATTGGTATGATTGTTGCAGTGCTCCAAATTGGCGGAAGTACACCTTTGTGCAGTGATAAACTAAAAATGAAAGCCAAAGGAAAACACAGAACATCACACAGATTTTTGTAAAAAAAAGTGGAGTACCCTTCAGGTCCAACAGAGTGACTTGGCCTCAGTTTGTTCATGACATGTCTAACCGATTCTGGGCTGAAGTTGATTGCAAAAGTTGCGCTAAAGTATGGAGTATGGCGCTCGACAGGAAATGGTAAAGAGTATCCATTATCAACCACACTATTACATGAGAAGACTGAATTCAGTAAATCTGCCTTGTCGACATCCGAAGTTGCAAAGCCATTGGTAGTTCTAAGAGGTGGTAGGGTCCTAGAGATTTTCGCCTTTTCACGATAGAGGTGGAAGAGGGCAGACAATGTACCCTCAGAAATGGCGGCCAAATCGCTAGCAGAAAATGCCAGTCTTTAATACAGTTATGGCGGCATTCATTGTAGACCCGGATACTATCCAGTGTAGGGTTATTTTTATGCTTACGCCAGAGTTTCAGCTTTTTATGCCTGAGATGAGTGAGCGCTCTTGGTGGCCGATCTCTCTTCGATGAGGTTATAATTGGAGGTAGACGGGACTCTGAAACCGCTTCGTTGAGGACACGAAGGAAGCAGTCCCAAGCCTGCACAACCGTCATGTAGCTTTGGGCCTTTTCAGTTTGCCAGTCAACAACTGAAAGCTTAGAACGCAGTTGTTCAAAATCAATTTTACCTGGCTTCGTTACCATGTGTTTAGAACAGGAGGTTGCAGAATGAATGTTAAACGATACCATACAGTGGTAGCTATTTCCCAAATGATCAATCACCTGGACACCGTACACTAACCGATCGTTGTCCATAAAAATAAGATCAAGAATATTATTTCATCGTCTTGGTTCAGCGACCAGCTGGGTTAAACCATGGGATGTAATGCTATCAAACAACAGATGGTGAATCCTATCACTCGCAGACAAGACTTTCCAATTTACAGATGACAAAATAAAATCGCCTACAACCAAATAGGAGTGGGTTGGCCTTAAGAATTTCTCAATGAAGGTACAAATGTTGTTAACTGACGATTCGTTATGGCTATTTGATAGATAGCAAACAATGATGTTGAGCTTTTTGTCCGGCAGCTGGACGAAGAGAGCCTCAACGTTGGCATTAAAAGTCTCCCTAACCAATTTTAACCCACATCGGTACACAACAGCTACCCCACCGCCGCGGGAGCCACGGTCGAAGCGAGTAACCTCATAAGGGAAAGGGTGAGAAATCATAGCATCCGTTATGGTGTTGTCAAGCCATGTCACAACAACAAAGAAAACTTCATACATATTAGCGGCTAACAACGAGCGGAAGGCTGCTAGATTTTGCACCACGTTGCGAGCATTGAACAAAAGGCATCCAATAGATTTTGCAACAGGCAAGCAGTTTTGATGGGAACTAGTGACAAATGTCCCTGTTAAGTGTTCTGGTTTATCTGGGTGGAGTGCATCTTAGAGAAGGCTTCCTGCAGTGTATTCTTGCCTCTGTGAGTAAGATTTAGACCGTCTCTGGATAGCATGGTCCGATCGGCACACAACTGACGATCAATTGAAATGAAGTTGTATTCCGATGATATGCAGAGTTGATGCAAAAGTTTGTTGATATGACAGACTTCACCATCAATCCGGTAGTTGTGGATTCCCATGCGTGGGAAAAGAGCGACAAAAGTAATTTTACTTAGTGGCCTGAATTGGCGTATTGTTCTCCCTAATTGTGATATGCTGTTAATGATTTTGTTTGGGGGATTAGAGCCAATGCAAAGTATGAAAGAAGAGTTATTTTCAGTAGTTTGCACAATCTCTGGAAGTTTCGGAAGTAATTCATCGGCCCGTATTCCTGGCCATGTCCATGTTAGCGATTTTGGATTGTCACTGCCTCTCAGAGAGCGTGTGTGTGAGTCGCCAACAACGATGGTTTGCTCTTTCCATTTTCTTGTTGCTTTCGACACACCTGGATGTTCAGGAATAGGATTTGAGATGGCTTCTGGTTGGCGTAAATGGTTCTCTTGACTGAGGTTTTTTGTTTACAGAGAACGGAGACAGACTGGCTCAGATCTTTCAAATTAAGCATGTTTACTGGCTTTTCATCAGAGGTGGGTAGAGTACATCCTTTGCCAGTCACCTTCTTTCGTTGTTTTCTTCGCAATGTCACATTTGATGGTACGGTATGAAAAGGTCCAAGCAACTTGTCGTTACTCGGTACAGGTTCGGTGAAAGTTGGAATGGAGGATGTGCCGGGTATATTCATTGTGAGACTACGGTGTGTTTTTACTGCTCTGTGTGGACAAGAAAGGGTCAATGGATCAACGGTGGATTCACTTGAGTGAGGGTGAAAGTCTAAGTGAGAGGGGGGGGGGATTGAGGCTTAATGGCGCGTCGACAGCTTGGTCATTAGCGCCAACCTCAGTCACAGTGCAGTGGTCCGGGTTGCCACTGCACCACACATTACAGAGATATTATTCAAACCCCTAACCTAAATCTTGTCATACATCTGTACCTCCTGCAAAAATTGAAAAACACCGCACAGGAGGACAGACTTATCGCCCAATTGACGCACAATGTCATGCGGAAGATGGAAACGACGACGAAAACCATTAAGATGGCAACAATCAACAAGGAAGTGCCGGACCGTAAGTGGCCGCCGACACCAATAACATTCAGGAGGGTCAACCCCCCGCAAAAGGAAACAGTGAGTAAGTCGAGTGTGACCAATGCGCAAACGGGCTAACACCACCTCCTCACGGCGACTGCGGCGACACGCCGAGTGCCATTCCTCAACAGTGCCTTTAATAGCTCGTAATTTATTGCCGTCCTGTCCATCCCACGAGGCTTGCCAAAAAGCGTGTAACCTTAGACGCAGAGTTGGAAAAGCGTCCGAGGGAACAAGGCTGAGACCAATTCCGAGAGGGCCAGAAAGGGCCCCTTTTGCTGCAGAATCCGCTTGCTCATTTCCACCTATCCCAACATGGCCCGGGATCCAGCAGAAAAGCACGGTTTTCCGCTGGCCAGGCAAGCAGGAAAGCAAAGCTTGGACACGTTGTGTCAAGGGGTTCCGAGGATTGTAAGTCGCCAAGGACTCCAGGGCACTCATGGAATCACTGAAGATAATGAAATGCGTGCCCTGAAGGCCAAGGATCCATTCCACCGCCAAACCGAGAGCCAAGAGCTCCGCAGAAAACACAGAATAGCCTGATGGAAGGCGATGGGCAACCGTCACTCCCTTACAAACACCAGCACAAGCCACGCCAGCGTCTGACTTCGACCCATCAGTAAACAGCCGCTGATAACCGGCGTACTGAGAACACAGCCGCCGGAACTCCTGCAAGTACCTTGCTGGCAGAGTGGAACCCTTCGAGAGGGACGCCAGAGCGAAAATGAAAATGCCACTTGGGACAAGCCAAG
>JAHWFP010205699.1:2452-16634 GCA_023313725.1 Lithobius niger | reverse complement strand
AAGTTAGGCAACAAACATTACAACAAACATCACATCAATTCAATTGTCGAGGTTGTAAACCATTGTAGCGCGACACCATTGCGTCAGTGTCTTATATCTTGAAGCATAGTTGGGCACATTTCAGGTACTTGGGGGAAAATAATAACGCGATACAAAAGCTGAAATTGTGTTGAAATTGAGAGCAATGACCCACCTGACAAAAATTAACTCGTGTTTGAATGCCAGCTAAGCTGCTTTCAATGCAAAATCTGCCCCTCAATAACGTTGAAAATGTGTTACTACCTATCTAGTTAGCTAGCTAACTAGTCCGCTCATCCCCATGTTAAATCCCATAGGGTGATTATTCATCGATTCCGAGACAACGAGAAGGCTTCCAGCTATAAAATTAGACGAATGGGTGCATTACAATACGAACTGCTTACCTTTTATGGTTTGGAGCCTGGGGGTGTAACAGGGATGGCGTGGGAGGGCGCGTTAGTACGAAAATATTGTTATAACCATTGTTAGCATTGTCGGCATCGTCTCTCATTGGACGGGGGGGGGGGGATGAGGCTTAATGGCGCGTCGACAGCTTGGTCATTAGCGCCAACCTCAGTCACAGTGCAGTGGTCCGGGTTGCCACTGCACCACACATTACAGAGACATTATTCAAACCCCTAATCTAAATCTTGTCTGTACCTCCTGCAAAAATTGAAAAACACCGGACAGGAGGACAGACTTTTCGCCCAATTGACGCACAATGTCATGCGGAAGATGGTAACGACGACGAAAACCATCAAGATGGCAACAATCAACAAGGAAGTGCCGGACCGTAAGTGGCCGCCGACACCAACAACATTCAGGAGGGTCAACCCCCCGCAAAAGGAAACATTGAGTACGTCGAGTGTGACCAATGCGCAAACGGGCCAACACCACCTCCTCACGGCGACTGCGGCGACACGCCGAGGGCCAAAGTTCCGTCAATGAGAACGTGTGTACTGAACGTGCCTAGACACACACTACTATATCACAATAAATCTAAACAACGTTGCAAAGAAATTGTATTCACGTCCAATTCACGAAAAATAAACCAAGTGTAAAAACAAAGCAAAATAAACAAAGCCAAAAACTGGTAAGGAGGCCACCAAGTTAAGAGTGGTTCGGCCCTTCAAAGGAGTGATATCAACACACCAAAACTAACTAAATACAACAAATTACAACAAAATTAAAACCAAACCTAAAGCCAATAAAGAGGTGACTAAGTTGAGAATGGTTCGGCCTATAGGCAAAAGGTAGTGGCAAATTGTTGAAAACCAATTTCTTGCTGACGTGGCACTTTATTACTCATCTGCACGGTAGTGGAGTTGACTCAATACACAATTAAAAAAAAAGGAGTGATATCATATCAAAAACAAAAACTGGTAAAAGGGGCCGCCAAGTTCCGAATGGTTCGGCCCTTCAAAGGAGTGATATCAACACACCAAAGAATTCGCCAACTTAATCGCACCAAATAATACTTAGGACGTTAACTGAAAACTTGAACATTGCTACCGAAAGTAGCAATGTTCTAGTTTTCATTTAACCTTCGAATTATTAAGCAGTGCGATTAACTTGGCGAATGTTTTGGTGTGTTGATGTCGCTCCTTGGAAAGGCCGAACCATTCGGAACTTGGTGTCCCCTTTTTCCAGTTTTGGTTTTTGATATGATAAATATTAACCAAGCTGGCCGTCATGCCAATCTATGCTGCTTGTTACTACTTGTTATCTTCGTCTTCAACAATCGCCTTACTTTTCTCAGAGGAAAAGACCCTCAGAATGTACGCACACAAATACAAATAGTATGTTGTTAAATACGCACCAAAGCCAAAGACATGTCCCACCATGTGCAAAGGATTGCAATACTTCTTAAAGAGAGAGACAAGGCAATAAGACTTTGCTACAGAGCCGATGACCATTGTTCACTGCTTGTTTAGAAATAACGTCCTTATGTTCTAAAACTTCACACCGACTCTACAGGTAGAAAAGGCATCATGGTCGATTCATCGTGGGCAGGAATGTGTAATCTCATGCCCACTTCAGGAACAACTTACTTGGAATCACAGAGTAGGGATCTCATGGCGAATCAAATCATCTTTGCATTCCACACAGTTGCTCAATTAGAAGCTGGCATTATTACATATTTTTTCACCAGATGAATGAAATGTTCTTCGACGCCCAACTAACAAATCTCAGCCAGCAACACCAACAACAACAGACAATAAACTTTCCAACTCGGATTCTAAAGATTCTTAGCGAAACAAGTAATAAGTGAATGCCCTCAGCCTCATTCCCTGATAAATTGTACTGTCCCAGCACGAGGAAATAGCAGTTAAAATGCAGTTTACTGAGCAAATAGCAAGTGGAAGCCATTACGTGCAAAAGGAGTAAATTTCACGTTTCACCTCCCAGTTCCGAGTCGTATTCAAGTGAAAGGTTAAACATAGGTAACTACAAATAAAACATCCTTCTATTCGACATAAAGCATTGGTATGAGAAAACCATTTTCTCAGTAAACGATTAAGGTTTTACAGTTCAGAAGAAAGAAAGGGAAGATATTTAAGAAATAAAATCAATTTCGAGGGGCAGAAATGTTCTGAATTTACTCCTTTTGCAGTTAGTGGCTTCCAGGAACAAGTTACTCAGAAAAGTACTTTAAAAGCATTGAGCCTACCATACACCACGATACGGTCACCTAACCAACTAGCCAATGGAATCCGTAAATATGAATTCGAGGGCAGGTGAAGGTTATGCAGGGCGGGTGAAGGTTATGGATATTTTCCTAGGCAAAAGAAACCATTTTCTGCCGGCCAGTCGGGAGGGCCAGCAAAATGGGCTTTCTTATTGCCCGAGCGGAAATATCCATAACCTGTAAATTTGCATTAACAGGAGCCCTCTTCAAAGTAAAGGTGGTGGGCACGGCCTTGACGGGCGCCCTGGGTTTAGAGTAGGCTTTCCCCTAAAAGGTTGTATAAAAAACAATTGAAAACAGGAGGATTTTGGTTCTCTTTCGTAAGAATTGGTAGCCCTGAAAAGTACCGTTGGTTTGGTGAGGTCTTACTTCCGTCTTGAGGGAATGACTTGCTCTGTCTCCATCAAGGGAGTGGCTTGCTTCTGCTTCGTTCTAAGTGCTTAAGGGGGGTTGACCGCATTTCTTGCTGTGACGAACGGTCCCGATATGAATGTGGAGGCGTTTCGCCAGGATGCTGCTGCCAGGAGTTCGTGAGTCGGTGTGGCGTTATGGTGTGCCCATGACGTCGAGATGGCCCGAATTTCATGTGCTGTCACTCTCATGCCGTTGCTGGAACAATCGTTGTTGTCTAGGCTGCGTGGATGGTTTTCTTTATCCATTTGGCAGTGGTTGCTGCTGAGGTTTCACCCGAAGTTTTGTCGAGGGGTAAGAAGAGTTGGATTCTTCCTCTCCTGATTTCATCATGTTCTGTGCGGGTTAAGTAGATGAGTAGTGCACGGATGGGGCAGAATTAGTGTTCGGGTTCATTGCCCAATATGTTTGTGAGGGCAAGTATTGTAATGGCCTTCACAATACCCCGAGGGTCTTTGTGTTTTTGTGTCTTTGCACGAAACGTTGCCCGAGGCGTTAAGGTTACAGAAGAGAAGTTTGGACCAAAAACGCAGTAGGTGAGATTGGCGGTGAGAGCTTGGATTTCGCCGCATCAGAGTCTTGCTGCAAGTGTGATCAGGAAAACAGTTTTCCATGTCAGAAGATGGATCGAACTGTTTTGCATGGGTTCGTAGGGATTGCATCAGTGATTGTAGGACGATGGATAAGTCCCAGCCAGGGAACAGGCGTCTTGTTGTTGGTCGTTCCATTTCAAAAGACTTGATTAGTGCTTCGAGGAACAAGTTACTCAGAAAAGTACTTTAAAAGCATTGAGCCTAGTGCCTACCATACACCACGATACGGTCACCTAACCAACTAGCCAATGGAATCCGTAAATATGAATTCGAGGGCAGGTGAAGGTTATGCAGGGCGGGTGAAGGTTATGGATATTTTCCTAGGCAAAAGAAACCATTTTCTGCCGGCCAGTCGGCATAAAATGCACAGTAGTCTTCTAGTAGGGAGGTGCTGTTGGCTGCTTTAACGACTGAGTTAAAAGCGGAGCGATAGATGAGGATAGTGGAGCCTTTTAGTCCTTCCTTGAATGGTCGTTTAAGAATTTTAGGAGGCTTGGAAAAGTGGGATTGAATGGATGAACCTTCCCCCTGTCACACCAAAGAAACTATTTGGCCAATGACTGTCGTAGATTCGGTTAGTAGAGTCTGTGATGGCTTTTGAAGCGATGCGATTGGCCTCGTCTTGATGAATTCCTGCCTTCTTGAGAAGTTAGATGATAGAAGCCACCTGTGAAGGTTTAGAGTGTTTAGGTTCTTTTCTGTTCTGTTAGAAAATCTGGTAGAAGAGGAAGGCTTCTTGGGGGTGTCTACTGTTAGATTAAGAAGGTGTGGGAACCATGCTGTCGATGGCCTATCAGGAGGAAGAGGCTCTGGGAGTTGTCTATTTTTTGCTGGACCTGTGGAAGGAGCTTGAAGGGAGGAAACAGGTAGGCGTAAAGGTTCTACCAGGGGAAGGTTATGGCATCTACTGCTGTCGCCTTCTCGTCTGGGATTGGGCTGATGAAGTGGGGAAGTCTGGCATTGTGCCTCGTGGCAAATAGGTCTATCTTGGGGGTGCCACAGATGTTGACAAGATATTCAATGTCCATTCCCCTGTTGGGGGTTCCGGAGAGATAGAGAGTCTGCGATGACATTTCTGTTGCCTGGGATGTGGAGAGGTAGCAACGTGATGTTGTTATTGATGCAAAGTTCTCGCCAAGCTACACCGGTTTCAAATTCAAGCAAGTCCCATTTGTCAATTCGGTGGTGATGGAATGACCTGACCATCAAGTGTCCGTAGGGTACAAAACTTGCCATTGCATCTAGTTTGTGTATTAGTGAGTTTAGTTCCCTGAGAGAGTGGGAGGGTTGATGACGAAAGTGTCATGAAGCTTTGATGAGGTCTTCCATTCTATCTGGAGATGGCAACACGGTTGCAAATTTAAAGTTGAATGAGACTCCTAGAAAAAAGAAGTTTTGTGCTGGTGTTAGCCGAGACTTTGCTTCGTTTACTCCAAACCCTAGTTGATGGAGAAGGTTGATTGTGTAATCTCTGTTTGATTCCAGTTTCTGAGGGTTTTGGTCGTTCAGTGCCCAATCGTCTAGGTAGGCACTTGCTTGAATTTGAAGCTGGTGTAGCTTGGCGAGAATTGGTTTTAGAATGCGCGTGAAAATTCTGGGTTCAGCGTTCAGTCCGAACGGTAGGCACCGGAACTCGTAGACTTTTGTTGAAGGTGAAAGGAAAAAGGTGTCGGCCTGCATGATGTAGAGGGACGTGAAAGTACGTATCCTATAAATCTATTGATCTCATCCAGTTGCTTTGCTTGAATGAGTGACGGACTGATTCCATTGTTTCCATTTTAACGTGATCGTTGGCGATCAGCTTGTTGAGTGGTGTCATGTTGAAAATCATATGGTTGCCTCCTGATTTCTTGAGTCGGATGAAGATGGAGCTGTAAAACCCTGGGCCTGGGTTGTGGCATTTTTCGATGGCCTTTTTAGAAAGCAGTTGTTGAACTTCTGACGAAAGGGCTTTGTTCACTTGAGGGGCAAACTGTCACGGAGGAGAATGAGCCAGGAGCGATTTGGGAAGTAGGGTTGGACGAAAGCCATGTTGAATTATTGAAAGGATTTCTTGGGTGGGCATTTAATCCTGCCGGGCTAGTAGAAAATGAGTTAATCTCGCTCCGACAGGGAAGTTGGAAAGGGGAACGGCGTCATTGTCCTTTCCGAAAGGAGTTCCTCCCTCCTGGTGATGAGTAGCAGATTCTTCGGTCGGGAGTGGCGGCTCTTTTACTTTGTCCTTTCGTTGAGGCGGGTACGCGTTAACGTGCTGGTTGGTCTTTCTGAATATTTAAGCATAGTTAAGCATCTTGAAACCGACATACTGTATTTAATTCTTATGCTTTTTCTAAGTTTATTAGTCTATAGTATGCAATAACTGCTAGATTAGTTTTATTCAAATTGGTTAGCGTGTCTCTGCAAATCAAATCACGCTTTCGTTTTTCATTCAGTTTACCTCTCTTTCCCACTGAGCTGTTTTCGACATTTTGGCGCTGGAGACTGTTGTGTTCGAACCGAGGGTAGAACGATTTTGGTGCTTACGAAACCACATGGTGTACGGGCTAAGATTTCTTTTTTAGATTTTAGTGCTAACGTATTTTGTGTTTGAATTATTGTATATAGTTGTAGTGCTTACAATACACGTCTTTATATTTTAGGTTAGAGTATGAGGATTGATTTTCATTGAATTTTTTAATTATTGCAAAGGTTGGTGGGAGTCATATTTATTATAACATGTGCTTTATTTTTTATTTGTGTGCAATCTAGACGAACAACACGAAAGCTTACAAGTGCTTAAAAATGTACAAATTGTGAACAATTTTATGCATTACGAACGGTTCTAAAAGTGTTTCGTAAAAAGCAATAAGTGCTACTATATTGCAGTAATACTTATATACAAAAACCCCATAAGGGTAAAGGGACCCATCAAATTTTCTCCATAGGAAGTAGTGATATCAGAGCCAAAATGGCTGTCACCAAGTTTGTGGTCTGAACCGTGATTACTCAAGTTTAACTGAGAATCCAAAGTGTTACGCAAATGTGATGTTTTGCATTGGGCCCGATTGATACTTGGATAAGTGACCGCTCGGGAATCCGGGTGCAGCAGACATGGGCCTTAGAGCTTTGTCGGACAAATGACCAACCAGGAGTGGTTAACGATCGCTAAAAACCCTTTTGACCCTTTGTTTTGCAAAGGAGCAACAATGGAACGAGCAAACCGAGCACTATTGAAATAATGAGCTTATACTATGTATTGTTGTATCAATTCAGGGAAACTAGAAGTGAGATAGCTCTTTGCACGTTAAGTTCAGATCATTAGCTTTCAGTGGCGTCTAATAGCTACTGCTTCTCTTGCACCAGACATTAATTAAACTGGCGTTTTTGGTATTGAATATTAAATAGACAGATGCGAAAAAAAGCTTTAGAAATAGTGTACATCGACGTGGTTTGCCGGGTAGATAACAGCAAGTCCTTTTTCAGACTTGTGAACAAAGGACTTCAAAACGAAAAAGATATTTCAAACTTGTTGATGTCATACTAATTACTACTTATAACTATATAGTTTCATTCAAATAAAATAATTTGTATGACAGATATGCTTGAAATTTGACATTCAGTTTGCGTTTGACTCCAATAGGTGCTTTTCATCATTTGACAGGTGGGGAGGTTTTAACTCCCCAAAACAATTGCAATCATTTGTAATGCTAATTCTGTGAAGTTGGGAGAGCACCATCTGTGATCAAAACAATTTTCCTTCATGGTAGAGTACCAATTCAGCTTCACATTGCACAGAAACGTTAGCAAAAATGTTGAACTTATTGTTTCCGTTTCACAATATAATGTAATTGTTATTTTGTAATTGCAATCTCCCAAAAAAAAAACTTTTTACGGATTACCGCCAAGCTTTTCGGCCGCATAAAGTCGTGATATCAAATGCCATGCTCTTTCACCAAGTTAATCAAAACCAGTAATAATAGTTTGAAGGTTAAATAAAATAATGAAAATTGCTTACTGCGTAATTTCAATTTATAATTATATCATGTAATGTGTGAAGTCTTAGTCGGTAGGATTAACTTGGCGAAATGGCTTGGCATTTGATATCACGACATCGAAGGGCCTCAAAGCTTGATGGAAATCCTTAAGAAGTTTTATTTTGGGGGATATCAAATGTTTTTGGTCCAAATTGATAAAAACGTATTGTTTTTCTTAGCAATGATGAGATTGGAAAAGCTTATTCACTTTTACGGCCCCTTTCTTTTCTTTTGGCTTTAGTTCACCTTTCAGCACAGCAGTAAACTTTCACGTGGACTTAACACTTAGCAACACTGTGGTATATGAAACCTTACAGGAAAGCCTATTCGTGTTACTTTTCTGTTTTGACTTTGGTTCACTAAACTTTACGTTAAACATCAAACGATTGCGGTTTTGTTGTCTAAATAGGTTTACGTGTCTCTTAGTCTTTGTCAAAAAGTCCCTTTATTAAGCACTGAAAAAAAGCTACAATTCTGCACTCGTGCTGTTGTCGTGTCTACTCACGTCTTTGTGTTCACTCTTGTAAGCCGAATATATTGTCCACTAGCTGTACCCCCGGCGTAACATACGCCGGCTAGCTCGTTCCCGCATACCTGAGCGTAACACTGTAGTGGGCCCCGGTTTCCCCTATTGTGTGGTCTGAATATCCCCATCTCTGCTCCCTCTTTGAACCCCTGCTGATTTGTGTTACGGAAGTGAATGTTTATTTTCAATGGAGAACGTTTCTCTGTTCTGATACCAAGCCCAGCAAAACCAACAACGGTTGTGCATCCAGTGAGTGTTACTCAACCAACTTTGAAACACTTCCAAGTCGGCTCTTAAGAGCTAGCTTTATTAATGCAATATGTCGATTGTTATAGGCCACATCTGTTTGTTTGACTTTGTCGGTCGCTCGCCCTCTTTCATTATACACCCTCTTTCATTGTAGTGCATAATAATGATGAATTTGCTTGCCCAACCTAAGCGTTGTATATATATAGATAGATTGTTCGTATTATTTAAGGAAAGTAATACTCTGCTCTTAAAATAGTATTTAGGTTGATTGGTAAGTGAATTTACCCTAACCCTAACCCCAAACCAGAGAAAGGCACGTTCCACGGTTAAACTGCAGCTATCTTCAAAATTTCAGCGTTATTCACCACGCTGTAACTAGTAGTAGTAGCTAGCAATTAGGCAAATATCAACGTTATTCGCACTTTTTTTTCAACAAGAAAACATTAAGCTGTGTCAGTAACAGTGACTTTTATGTTGTCAGGCGACCAAAGTCTCCCAATCAAACGAAGTTTTGGTCTTTTCTGTCGCATTGTTATTTTTGGCTGAAAAGAGCCAAACTTCCTTAGCTGTAGAAGAAACAAGAAACTAGCATCTAGTGGTCGCCTTTCTCATATTTATTTTTTATCGGTACAGGACGAATGTTAATGTTGCCGTTCCATGTTGGCGGGTGACACACTAGCATGTGGCTTAACTAGTCATGCTCACTTTTTTCGTCCCTTTCATCGTCGTGGGGAAGATAAACCAGTTTGGGTTCGTGATACCTTAAAGCAAAAACAAAAGAAGTGAGTGGTAGGATAGTGTTATTTCCATCCTCAGGGACAGACAAAATGGCAGCCCCATGAAAACCGGACGTGCCATGAAAACCATTTATCTTGGAAGAAGACCATCAATCTGGAAGGTATTAAGGTCGCATCCGGTCCGCCATTTTTGGGGTGCACCAAATTTAAGTCAGCCATATTAGGGTGCCACTATCTTGGGGTGTTGCATATTGAAGGCTACCATTGGAGTGTCCCCCGTTAAAGGGGCCGTAACTTCTAAAGTATTGGTCCTACAGCAAAAAGGTTCGAAATTCGGCCAGCCTATTAACAAACCCACCCGAGGCCCGACCTAACGAATGGCCTTCCCAAAATTCGGGACCGGCATTTTTGGAAGTTGGCCCGCTCCCCTGTTTCAGCTGGACTGACCATAACTCGTGAATCGTACTTGGTCCTAGATCAAAACAGATCGGGATTTGGCTTCCCCCTGGTGTACCCTACGTGTTGCCCGCATTATTTACCGGGCTGCTACCACCAAGTTCGTTTTGTAATTAACCGGTTGTAACTCGTGAACCGGTTTGCTCTAGGACTAACGGTTCGGAACCTGGCCTCCCTTAGCTAACTACTTCGGATGGCTACCGCGAAGTTCATTTCTTTTTGACTGCTTCTGGCGTCCCCTCTTATCATCGGATACTGAGCCTCTCCGTTGTGGCAAGGCTGTAGTTAATCGGAGGGGCGGGTTGGGATGGGATGGGAGGGGTTTTGGGAAGGGTTGGGATTAGGACAGGATCACGACCGCCTGCACACTTTGGTTGGACCTGCCAGATACTGAAGTCCCCGGTGGTATAGCCGGTCGTGTAGGAATGAATGATAAAAGGCAAGGGTGAGGATATGGAAAGAGGATATGGATTTACGGATGCTTCTTCTTTTCCGCCTGACAACAACTCTCTTTACCGCTGCATCTCTGTCTCTCACTTCCCGCTTTTGTTCCTCGGACATGGCTTTTCTTTTCTCCGCCTTACGTCACACTCCTCCTGATACCTGATAACGCTTCCGTTCCTGCTCTCTTATCAGTTGCTTCTTTTCCTCACCCGTGTGGCTGCTACCTTCCTCGACCTATCGGCAACTTTCCTCCTCTCCCTCTCGTCCAGCGTAACCATAACCTCTGCCTCTCGCCGCGTAGGTACGCCTTCAACTCGCGCTTCCCCACTCTCGTTCTCACTATCCGACACGTCTCCCTCACGATCAAACTTCTCTTCCTCGACATAATTACGTAGGGAAAAGCATTGACCAACTATGTTCAATCGAGAGACTGATGTGAAACAGACCAGAAAATGACAAAGTTGATCTTACACAATAAAGATATTGCATTCCTTAGGGCTACACTGAATGATTAATGACTTATTTTCCTCTGTTCCTTATTACTTTTTTGTAGGTACCTAAAAATTCCAAAGCATATGATTCCCATTGTTATAATACAACGTTAAATAAGACTTTGAAACTCGTACGCAATTATTTGTAATGGTTCACAATGAATTGACCCAGTTACATAATAATAATAATAATAATAAAATGTTTACCACATCCGTGGAAGGGTGACAGAAGGGGGTGGACCCACTAACACTGTTCCTTCAAAGCGTTAAAAAATCCCTTTTACTAGAGTAACTAAACCGGGCGCTTCAAAAACCTGTCAAGTTGTTCCTTGCAAATGAGTCGGCAAAACCCAGATAGGGTAGCAGAATTCACAGTCTCCTCGCTAAGACTGTTCCAGATAGGGACAACCCGGACTGAGAAAAAGTTCCTACGACAGTCCAAATGTGAAATGGGGAAAGCGAGCTACCAATTATGTCCTCGGGTCCACATCGATCGGGGTGCAGGATCAAAAAAGGAAAGGTCAACCTTAATAAGTCCTCTAAGGATCTTGAATACTAAAATTAGATCGAACCTCAACCTACGGAGTTCCAACAGCTCCAAGCCTGATTTTTTCAGGCGCTCGCCGTAGTCCAAGTTCCTGAATCCTGGTAGGCTTTTTGTAAACCTGCGCTGAGTTTTCTCGATGAGATCAATGTTTCCAACCGAGAAAGGGGACCAAATCGGGGTGGCGTATTCAAGGATAGGCCGCACGAAAACCTTGAATGCCCAGACCTTAGTTAGGACATCACCAGAAATAAAGCAGCGATGTACAACGGCCGACCTAGAATATGCAGAAGCACATATTTTCCTGCAATGGAGGGATGATTTAAGATTGCCAGAAAACCAAATACCAAGATCACACACTTCAGAGGATGAGGGAAGTGGTATCTGGTCAAGAAAATACCGATTACATTTATTTTTATTTCCAACATGAAAAATACAGCACTTCTGAGCTGAAAGTGGGAGTTGCCATATCCGGGACCATTCCGCAACATGGAGGATCTGGAATTCCAGGACAGGGGAGCAGGACGCGGAAAGCAACTCAGTTCCAATCTTCAAATCATCAGCGGATTTAAACCCAAAACAATGGTCATTAGGAACGGCAGGTCGTTGATGTAAATTAAAAAAAAGTAGAGGTCCCAAGACAGACCCCTGAGGGACACCACAAGGTACCCGTACCCAGGAAGAAACTGAATTCTCAACAATCACCCTCTGAGTGCGGGTTGCCAAAAAAGCAGCAAGCCAAGAATTAAGGTCCCCAGTAATACCACAGCCATTCATCTTAAGGAGCAACTTACGATGTATGACCGATTCAAAGGCTTTTTTAAAATCAAAGTATACTGTGTCGCATGGGACTCCTTCGTCAAGGGCACTGGTCCATCTGCCAAGTACAGCGAGCAATTGGTGGGTAGAAGATCTGGATGGGAGGAAACCAAGTTGGTCCTGAGTAATTACGTTGTTCATTTCGAAGAATGGAATCAATATGGCTCTTAGCAAGGATTCCATAACTTTGCATGCAACACATGTCAGAGCTATTGGCCTATAGTTGAGAGGGTCAGAAGAAGAGCCCTTCTTAAAAACAGTAATGACGTTTGCAGTGCACCAAGCCTTTAGCAGTCTTCCCTCAGTGTAGGAACATGAAAAAAGCCTAAA
This sequence comes from Lithobius niger, assembly GCA_023313725.1. Lineage (NCBI taxonomy): Eukaryota > Metazoa > Arthropoda > Chilopoda > Lithobiomorpha > Lithobiidae > Lithobius > Lithobius niger. Next base: position 4,314 of record JAHWFP010205699.1, on the reverse strand, counting down.
GAGGGGGACACAAATCTCCCCCGCCAATTCTCGAAACGGGAAGGCAGAGAAACCATCAGGACCACAAGACTTACTTGGTTTAAGTTTTTTTAAACTCCGAAAGACCAGATCCGCGGTGAAATGTGCCTGAGGACATGAAATAGAATGATCCGGAAGCTGGTGACAAGGACAAAGAGGATTACCATCATCGAGTATAATGTTTGATGCAAAGGTATCACAGAGAAGCTGTGCCTTTCTTTGGGAATCAGTAATGAAGGATGATCCTGATTTAAGGGGTGGCAACTTGCGAATCTTAGAGTTTAATCTCCGATAAAGTTTAAATAATTATGCCTGGTTGCCCTCTCGTATTGTAGCCACCTCCTGGTACTTGTGCCATGCTTCAACTGAGTCCGAATACTTTTTGCGAGCATCGCAATAGGCAGTAACTGTTTCCGGGTTCCTACAGGAACTACCTTTACCTACCTTTAATCATTGTAAAAGCACAATTCAGGCAACAATCAGAGCATTGGATGTTGAAGGGATGTCTTGACTGCTCCTTACACATTTTTATTGACTTTCAAGTAAAAAAATCTGTGGAGAGTTACCCAAACTGTGGACAGATAAATATTTCACTTGTTTCTTCAAATACGCAGGTGTCCACATCAAATATCTAAGGATGGTTCTTAAAAAGAATCAGTTTCAAACTTTTGTCGATTTAAGAGCATGCATACAAAGTGATGCATTTGCTTACCTGAACTAAAATATATGAAAATTATTAAAAAAAAAACAACTATTCATTATATTAATAAAATATTAGGTCAAAATATCATCAGTCTGATGTACACACAAAGCGTTATAGAAGCCTTAATAATATCTTCCCCGACACTATTTCGTGAAAAGATATGTGAAACAGTCACTGCAGTTGGAATAACGCTGGTTTTTTTTTTACAGCTGCTACAAACATAGCATTAAATAAAGAGGTGGAACAAAGCTCAGACTATGGCGAACAGTTTGCAAAGTATGCTGTGGATGGAACACCCCTGTCAAGCCATACAAAGGGTATAGGAGATGACAAACCTTGGTTGCGAGTGGATCTGGGTGCACCTAGTGTCGTCTTGTACGTTAAAATTTCTACAAGCAAGCTCTGCTGTGGTAAGAAAATGTTTAGATCTCCTTTTTTGCACGAGTTTTTCGTATATTCGTACATTTCGTAGTTTTACTAAAAGTTTTAAATTTTAAATTTGTACTTAGAGACAAACGCAAAGAAATAATCCATCGCTTCAAAAGTATTAGGTCGTTACACTGAGGTTTCGTTTTTCCCTTTTACACTTCTAAAATTGGTTTGATTAACTTTAAATCTTTTGTTCCCCGTGTTTGGAATCCGGTGTTTTATGTACATCTTCTGGGAAGTTCATTATTCGGTGTTTGCTAAAAGTAAACTTAATTTGTGTATGCCTAGTTTTAATCGTAATGTAGATATAATTTATTGTGGAAACAAATGTTGTGGATGAGACGAGAAGCACCAAAATTCCTTCTGGGATAAAATAAAGCAAATATGGTGCACATATATTCAATTAAAATGCACTGCTTCAGTAGTGGTGGTAAAATACGATATTAAGTGACACACACACATAACCTGCAAAAACCCGCATTGCGCGCGCGGGAATTCGTCGATCTGGAGGATGGGGGAAAATGTCCGCTTCCCGCTACCTGCACGCGGGAATTCGTTAATCTGGGAAGAGGGTGTAAGTGTCCGTTTCCCATGCGCTGGAATTCATCGATTTGGGGAAGAGTGTTATGTCAGTTTCCTGCACGCTGGAATTCATCGATGTGGATGAGGGTGTAAATGTCTGCTTCACGCTTCCCGCGCGCTGGAATTCATC
>JAHWFP010205623.1:0-11291 GCA_023313725.1 Lithobius niger | reverse complement strand
AATTTTGAACATTACCAGATTTTTTTAGAGAAGAAGAAATCTGGTAAAGGGAGGTGCCAGCCTGGGGATTCGATCAGGGAAACCTCCTATCATCGTCAAAAGATTATCCAGAATTAACCAGAATACATGCCATAGCTACTGAATGAGCATGGTAGCCTCTCGCGCTACCCTGTCCGGCAGTCCTGGTGGGGAATTTGCCAAGGTCCCTCCTTCCAGAGGTTCGACTAGATCCGCAAACATCCAGCTACCAGGCTGAGCTCTCTCACCGCTAAGCCACGATAACCATTGCAGTCATGCTTTCACCAGAATTCCCAAACAAGTGGTTAGAGATAATACCAATTTATTAATCGTATTTCCCGCGGATGATTAAACCTAAAATATTTGTACAAACATCATGTCTGGCCGGACATGGAATTTGCAGATTTTAAAACGTAGTATAAAACGTGTTGAGAATATCCATATGGGTATTACAAAACGATTTGTCATAAACATTCATTTTCGTTTGTAAATAAAAGAAGCCAAAAAAAAAGAACATGGAAATAAAATGTGAAACCGTAAAACTCAAAAAACGTTTAAAGAAAAAAATTTTGGATCAACATTAGGACGAATTAGTGCAAGAAGAATCTTTACAAGAGTTTTTTAAACCCGTTGTTAGTACTTTGTAACCAACTGTAACGAACCAACACCCGCAGCGAGCCCTTTGAAAGTAGTTGCTGTCTTTCTGACTAAAATACGAGAGAAGCGTAAACGAGTTATAACTCTCATAAAAACTTTTAAGTCTGAGGAGGAGGATGAGGAAGGGTGGGATACAGAGAGGACAATGCATGATACCGAAAAATTTGAATTGCCGACACCTCTCAGTTTTATCAACCATTCGACTCCGACAGCGCGAGATCCCCCATTTATCCCTTTGTACCCAAATATGCAACTATGGCTCCGCTATGCGAACCGAATATGCATCTACTAGAAAGGGGCAAAAGTCACCCCCCTACTTTCGGCAATTCAAAACAGATGCGTTTTGACACCTCCAGAAATTCCAAATTATCCCAAACTCGGATCCTTGGATAGTCTGTTACCGGGACAAGTCATAGCGCAAACGGCCAAACATTTCTGCTCGAATTTTTCGAAAATCCCAAAGAGACCGATCCTGTCTTCGGACTGCAATACGACATGAAAACTGGAGAAATGAACATCACTAATAAACCCGTAAAAATACTCGAGAACGACATAACGGTCAGTGGTAATCACTATGTGGGAGAAAAGGACTTTGGAGTGTGCTGGTTTTTAAGGATTTAAAAGAAACTTCATATCCTCCAGATGTCAAGGATATGCATTCCTTTGAAAAATAGCAACGCCATCTATCAAAACAACGATCCGGGTACTCGAAAACCCAACTCTAATCATAGAGCCAAGTATGTGTCGATAATAACACCTATTTGGGAGGACATGAAAACGAAGAAAAAGGGGACCGACATGGTAAAAAAACTGGGTATGCTAGAATGGTGGATTACGAGTACTACGAAATCCTAACGACCTGATCAGCAGATTGAGGCTTTTGCATGGGTCCACCCGTGCGGGGCACGATGGTCACAGGAATGAGATGATAGAAATTTTATCCTAATTGGAGCAACGATGCGTCATCACCGCTCATAAAAAATATCGCTTATCAGAATTTAGATTTACGATAAGCAAAAATGTTTGTATAATAAAAAGGAAAGTGATCAAGATGAAGTACTGCGCGAAATATAAACACCATACGTCTAACCGACCCGAATCTCTTATTGTTTCGATATAAAAAAATAACAGACGAATGGAAGTTTTGATCTGTGACGTGTGTGGGACAAAAAAGCTTCCTTCGTCAAATCGGAAAAAGAAACGTAAATTAAATCTAGACCATTTACCGGTCGAAGTACGTTTACCCAGATATCAATACTGTGGGCCCAGAAACAAACTAAATGAGAGATTAGCTAGAGGTGAACAAGGAATAAAAAAACTGGATGAGGCGTGCAAAGAACACTGTATCGCTTACTCCAAAATCTCGAGAGAAAAATTAGCTGCGGCGATCATCAAAAAAATTATGGGGACAAAACTCAAGCTCGGAATGGCTGAAAAAAAAAACGAAACGGATCAACTCGTAATCGAATTATACAAACCAATGTGGAAACACATTCCGAGAAGGAAAGTAATAGTGGTGAGCCTGAATGATCTATGGCAGGCGGACTTGGTGGAAAGGATACCTAACTCTAACGAAAATAAAGGATTTAATTATCTACTGACTTCCATTAACGTCATGTCCAATTTTTCTTGGGCCATTCCTCTTAAAGCTAAAACTAGTTCAAGACAAACGCTAGTGTGTCACCCGCCAAGATAAAACGATAACATCCAGAAAAAATGTATATATGAGCATGGCGACTACTAGACATGTTGTGTCTTTACAGCAAAGATAGTTTAACTGTTTTCAGCCATCTCAGGATAAATACCTAAGCGACAGAAAAGGCTTTGCAACAGAAAAGCGACTTTGGTTGGCTAACAAGATAAAAATCACTGTTAGACACATAGCTTAACGTTTACTTGTTGAAAAAATGACCTGAGTAACGTTGATATTTGCCTAATTACTAATTACTAGTTACTAGTTACTAGTTACTAGTCGCCCGCCAAGATAAAACGATAACATCCAGATAAAATGTATATATGAGCATGGCGACCACTAGACACGTTGTGTCTTTACTGCAAAGGTAGTTTGGCTGTTTTCAGCCATCTGATGATAAATAACTATGCGACAGAAAAGGCTGAAACTTGTTTAATCGGGAGATTTTGGTCGCCTGACAACGTAAAAGTCACTGTTAGGGAAACAGCTTAACGCTTTCTTGTTGAAAAAACGACGTGAATAACGTTGATATTTACCTAATAAGGATGCACGCTAATGTGTCGCCAGCCAAGATGAAACGATAATATCCAGATAAAGTATACATGAGCATGGCGACCACTAAACATGTTGTGTCTTTACTGCACAGGTAGTTTGGCTGTTTTCAGCCATCTGAGGATAAATAACTCTGCGACAGAAAATGCTGAAACTTGTTTAATCGGGAGACTTTGGTTGCATGACGACATAAAAGTCACTATTAAGGACACAGCTTAACGTTCTCTTGTTGAAAAAACGACGCGAATAACGTTGATATTTGCCTAATTACTAACTACTAATTAGTAACGCTTTATTTGTATCACGAAAAAAATTCTTCCGTGCAGTAAATAAAGCTGGTTCTTAGCTCATTTTACAGGTATTCCTCTGGAGATGTGCCCTTTTCATATGGACCTTTCCAATTGGTCAAATGGTTCAGATGTTAGGGAGCTCCAAAGGTCCAAATTGATTGTTTTACATTGTTTTAAACATTGTTTTTATGCAACAATGCCAAACTGACAATTAAAGAAATTCATGCGTTTGCAAGGAGATACTGCAATACTAATAAAAATGCTGATCAAATGAAAAAAAGGTGACTCCTGTCCTAAAAATCTAACAAAACCAAAAAAAAAGAATAGAAGGAAATGGACCAAAAAACTAGATTAGCATTTCCATTTCATAATTACTAAAAAAAAATGGATTTCATCAATTTGCACCAAAAATTACTGATACCTACCCCAAAACAAAACTTGTTAAAGATTCCCGCCAAGCTTTTCGGCCGTGTGAAGTCGTGATATCAAACGCTAAGCTCTTTCGCCAAGCTAATCCCACCGACTAATACTTCAAACGTTAAATGAAATAATTGAAAATTATTGCGCACTAAGCAATTTTCATATATTTCATTTAACCTTCGAACTATTACTCAGGGGAATTAACTTGGGGAAAGAGCTTGGTGTTTGATATCACGACTTCACACGGCCGAAAAGCTTGGCGGGAATCCTTAAAAGGTTTTGTTTTGGGGTAGATTACTAACAACTAACTACTACTAACACTTTTTTTGTATCACGAATATAAATTCTTCCATGCGGTCAATAAAGCTCGTTCTTAGCTCATTTTACAGGTATTGCTCTGGAGATGTGCCCTTCTCATATGGACATTCCTAATTGGTCAAGTGGTTCAGGGGTTAGGAAGCTCCAAACGTCCAAATTGATTGTTTTACATTGTTTTAAACATTGTTTTTATGCAACAATTCCAAACTGACAATTAAAGAAATCCATGCGTTTGCAAGGAGATACTAAAATACTAATAAAAATGTTAATCAAATGAAAAAGGTGACTGCTGTCCTCAAAATCTAACGAAACCAAGCAAAAAAAGAAGAAAAAAAATGTACCAGAAAACTAGATTGGCATTTCCATTTTATAATTACTAAGAAAAAAATGGCTTTCATCAATTTGGACCAAAAATTACTAATATCTACCCCAAAACAAAACTTGTTAAGGATTCCCGCCAAGCTTTTAGGCTGAGTGAAGTCGTGATACCAAACGCCAAGCACTTTCGCCAAGCTAATCCCACCGACTAATACTTCTAACAGTTAATGAAATATTTGAAAATTGCACAGTAAGCAATTTTCAGATATTTCATTTAACCTTCGAACAATTACTCGGTGTGATTAGCTTGGCGAAAGAGCTTGGCGTTTGATATCACGACTTCACATGGCCGAAAAGCTGGGCGGGAATCCGTAACAAGTTTTATTTTGGGGTAGATCAAGACATACACTAGTGTGTCGCCCGCCAAAATAAAATGATTACATCCAGATAATAGGTATATATGAGCATGGCGACCACAAGTACTGCAAAGGTAGTTTGGCTGTTGTCAGCCATCTGAGGATGAATGTCTATGCGACAGAAAAGGCTGAAACTTGTTTAATCGAGAGACTTTGGTCGCCTGACAACATAAAAGTCACTATTAAGGGTGCAGCTTAACGTTTTCTTAATGAAAAAAATGACGTGAATAACGTTGATATTTGCCTAATCAAGACATACGCTAGCGTGTCTCTTGCCAGGATAAAACGTTAACATCCAGATAATATGTATATAAGAGCATGGCGACCACTAGACACGTTGTGTCTTTACGGCAAAGGTAGTTTGGCTGTTTTCAGGCATGTGAGGATAAATAACAATGCGACAGAAAAGGCTGAAACTTGTTTGATTGGGAGACTTTGGTCGCCTGACAACATAAAAGTCACTGTTAGACCCATAGCTTAACGTTTTCTTGTTGAAAAAACGACCTGAATAACGTTGATATTTGCCTAATTACTACTACTAACTACCACTACTAACTACTACTACTAACTACTACTGGTAACGCTTTTTTGTATCACGAAAATAAATTCTTCCATGCGGTGAATAAAGCTAGTTCTTAGGTCATTTTACAGGAATTGCTCTGGAGATGTGCCATTTTCATATGGACCTTTCTAATTGGTCAAGTAGTTCAGGGGTTAGGAGCTTCAAACGTCCAAATTGATTATTTTACGTTGTTTTAAACATTGTTTTTATGCAACAATACCAAACTGCCAATTTAATAAATTCGTGCGTTTGTAAGGAGATACTGCAATAATAATAAAAATTCTAATCAAATGAAAAAAGGTGATTGCTGTCCTTAAAATCTAACGAAACCAAAAAAAAAGAAAAGAAAAAGAAATGGACTAGAAAACTAGATTGACATTTCCATCTCATAATTACTAAGAAAAAAAAATGGATTTCATCAATTTGGACAAAAAAAAATCTGATATCTACCCCAAAACAAAACTTTTTAAGGATTCACGCCAATCTTTTGGTCATGGGAAGTCGTGATATCAAACGCCAAGGTCTTTCGCCAAACTAATCCCACCGACTAATACTTGATACGTTAAATCAAATAATTGAAAATTGCGCAGTAAGCAATTTTCATATTTTTAATTTAACCTTCGAACTATTACTCGGTGGGATTAACTTGGCGAAAGAGCTTGGCGTTTGATATCACCACTTCACACGGCTGAAAAGCTTAGCGGGAAACCTTAAAAAGTTTTGTTTTGGGGTAGATTACTGGCTACTAACTACTACTAACGCTTTTTTTGTATCACGAGCATAAATTCTTCCATGCTGTAAATAAAGCTGGTGCTTAGCTAATTTGACAGGTATTGCTCTGGAGAAGTGCCCTTCTCATATGGACCTTCTTAATTGGTCAAGTGATTTAGGGGTTAGGAAGCTCCAAACGTACAAATTGATTGTTTTACATTGTTTTAAACATTGTTTTTAATGCAACAATGCTAAACTGACAATTAAAGAAATCCATGCGTTTGCAAGGAGATACTGCAATACTAATAAAAATGTTAAGCAAATGAAAAAAAGGGACTGCTGTCCTCAAAATCAAACGAACCAAAAAAAAAAGAAGAAAAAGAAATGGACCAGAAAACTAGATTGGCATTTCCATTTCATAATTACTAAGAAAAAAAATGGATTTCATCAATTTGGAACAAAAATTACTAATATCTACCCCAAAACAAAACTTGATAAGGATTCCCGACAAGTTTTTCGGCCGTGTGAACTTGTGAAGTCGTGATATCAGACGCCAAGCTCTTTCGCCAAGCTAATCCCACCGACTAATACTTTAAACAGTAAATGAAATATTTGAAAATTGCGCAGTAAGCAATATTCAGATATTTCATCTAACCTTCAAACAATTACTCGGTTGGATTAGCTTGGCGAAAGAGCTTGGCGTTTGATATCACGACTTAACACGGCCGAAAAGCTGGGTGGGAATCAATAACAAGTTTTATTTTGTGGTAGATCAAGATACACGCTAGTGTGTCGCCCGCCAAAATAAAAAGATAACATTCATATAATATGTATATATAAGCAGGGTGACCACAAGACACGTTGTGTCTTTACTGCAAAGGAAGTTTGGGTGTTTTCAGCCATCTGAGATAAATGACTATGCGACAGAAAAGGCTGAAACTTGTTTAATCGAGAGACTTTGGTTGCCTGACAACATAAAAGTTACTATTAAGGGCACAGCTTAACGTTTTCTTAATGGAAAAAAAAGACGTGAATAACGCTGATATTTGCCTAATCAAGACACACGCTAGTGTGTCGCCCACCAAGACAAAACGATAACATCCAGATAATATGTATATAAGAGTATGGCGACCACTAGACACGTTGTGTCTGTACAGCAAAGGTAGTTTGGCTGTTTTCAGGCATGTGAGGATAAATAACAATGCGACAGAAAAGGCTGAAACTTCTTTGATCTGGAGACTTTGGTCGCCTGACAACAAAAAAGTCACTGTTAGACCCACAGCTTAATGTTTTCGTGTTGAAAAAACTACCTGAATAACATTGATATTTGCCTAATTACTACTAACTACTAACTACTACTACTACTAACTACTACTGGTATCGCTTTTTTGTATCACAAAAATAAATTCTTCCATGCGGTGAATAAAGCTGGTTCCGAGCTCATTTTAAAGGTATTGCTCTGTAGATGTGCCCTTTTCATATGAACGTTTCTAATTGGTCAAGTAGTTCAGGGATTAGGGTGCTCCAAACGTCTAAATTGATTGTTTTACATTGTTTTAAATATTTTTTTATGCAACAATACCAAACTGACAATTAAATAAATTCGTTCCTTTACAAGGAGATACTGCAGTAATAATAAAAATGCTAATCAAATGAAAAAAAGAGAAGAAAAAGAAATGCACCAGAAAACTAGATTGGTGTTTCCATCTCATAATTACTAAGAAAAAAATGGAGTTCATCAATTTAGACAAAAAAAATTTGATATCAACCCCAAAACAAAACTAGTAACGGATTCCCGCCAAGCTTTTCGGCCGTGGGAAGTCGTGATATCAAACGCCAAGCTCTTTCGCCATGCTAATCCCACGGATTAATACTTCAAACGCTAAATGAAATTATTGAAAATTGTGCAGTAAGCAATTTGCATATATTTCATTTAGCCTTCGAAATATTAATCAGTGGGATTAGCTTGGCGTAAGAGCTTGGCGTTTTATATCACGACTTCCCACGGCCGTAAAGCTTGGCCGGAATCCTTAACAAGTTTTGTTTTGGGGTAGATATCAAGACATACGCTAGTGTGTCGCCCGCCAAGATAAAAAGATAACATCCAGATAATATGTATATAGGAGCATGGCGACCACTAGACACGTTGTGTCTTTACAGCAAAGGTAGATTAGATGTTTTCAGGCATGTGAGGATAAATAACAATGCTATAGATAAGGCTGAAACTTGTTTGATCGGGAGACTGGTCGCCTGACAACATGAAAGTCACTGTAAGACCTATAGTTTAACGTTTTCTTGTTGAAAAAAACAATGTGAATAACGTTGATATTTGCCTAATTACTTACTACTTAATACTGGCAACGCTTTTTTTGTATCACGAAAATAAATTCTTCCATGCGTTGAATAAAGCTGGTGCTTAGCTCATTTTATAGGCATTGGTACGGAGATGTGCCCTTTTCATATGAACCTTTCTAATTGGTCAAGTGATTCAGGGATTAGGGAACTCCGAATGACCAAATTGATTGTTTTACATTGTTTTAACCATTGTTATTATGCAACAATGTCAAACTGAACATTAAATAAATCCGTTCGTCTTCATTACTAATATGAAATGCTTTCATATAAAAAGGTGACTGCTGTCCTAAAAATGTAACGAAAGCCAAAAAAAAAAAGGAAATGAAACAGAAAACTAGATTGATGTTTCCATCGCATAATTACTAAGAAAAAAACTGATTACTGATATCTACGCCAAAACAAATCTTGTTAAGGATTCCCGCCAAGCTTTTCGGACGTGGGAAGTCGTGATATCAAATGCCAAGCTGTTTCGCCAAGCTAATCCCACCGACTAAGACTTCAAACGTTAAATGAAATAATTGAAAATTGTGCAGTAAGCAATTTTCAGCTATTTCATTTAACCTTCGAACTCTTACTCGGTGGAATTAGCTTGGTGAAAGAGCTAGGCGTTTGATATCACGACTTCACACGGCCGAAAAGCTTGGCGAGAATCCTTAACAAGTTTTGTTTTGGGGTAGATTACTAGTTACTGGCTGCTTGTTACTGGCTAACGCTATTTTTGTTTCACGAAAAAAAATTCTTCCATGTGGTGAATAAAGCTGGTTCTTAGCTTATTTTAAAGGTATTCATCTGTAGTAGTGCCCTTTTCATATGGACATTTCTAATTGTTGAAGTGGTTCAGGGGTTAGGGAGCTCCGAACGTCCAAATTGATTTATTTATTATTTATTAAATAACATTATTCGTCAGTTTCAAAAAGAATTGGACGACATAAAAAATAACAGTTTCATAAAAAAAACATTGACAAACAAGAGAGAAACAATACTGGGCAGAGGAACAATTTTGCAAGTAAACTGTGAACAACAACTTGTAAAATAACATGTGACTCCTAACAACAACTTTAAATATATTTTCAGCACGTTTCGGCCAGAAAAAAAAACAGTTCTTGTGTGAGCCAATCAAAACTAAAGTTGCTACTACTGTACAACCATCAGGAAAAAAAACTCGTTAAACACATCCAGCAGATTGCACAGAAAATCACTTCATTTCAAAAGCAGCACCCTGCAAATACCTAGAACTCTGTAGTTGTAATTTAAACTTCTTAAACAGACCTATCACATACCATAACACGTAAGATGCAAATAATTCCAGCCATAAACACTTCACTTCGTTTCAAAAGCAGCAGCTTGCAAAACTTTGACCACAATAATTACAATTGATACTACAAATGTTAGCCTATTATGTACCATAACACAAAACTTACTAATCATACCCTACCACCAGTTCGTTATTGACATGGTGATCCAATCTAATTTTGTAGGTGATTACAGAGGGTGCATTTACCACGTGTTCTGGTAGATTGTTCCAAAATTTAACCAATCGGAAAGCAAACGAATTCCGCAAGGCATTGTAGTGCGGATTTTCGATGAAAATTCGAAGCGACGACCCCCTAGTAAAAATTCCTGTCCGATTTAACACAAAGAAAGAGTTCAGGAGGTGGGGTAAGTACCCATGCAGCACTTTAAGCATGAAAATTAATCCACGTTGTCTCCTCCATTTGAGCGAAGGTAGGTGTAATTTTAACAATCGTTGTTCATAGGGTAAGTGAAAAAGTCTATTGAGCTTTTTAGTGAAATTCCGCTGGATATTCTCTATAATTCTGTCATCCTTTACAAATTGTGGGTTCCAGAATGGCATCCATAATTCAAGAATCGGGCGCACCAAAGACTTAAATAATGTAATTAGTACCCCTGGTACTCTAGAAGAAATAGTTCTGAGAAGTAGATACGAAATGGCGTTCGCCTTTTGTGCAATGGCTGCAACATGGTTAGTGAAGGAGAATTCTTTATCAATTAAGATCCCCAAATCCCGCATCACATTAACTTAGGTTACCATAACGTCGTCCAAACGATATTGAGCCATGGGGTTATTTTTACCAATGTGTAACACTGTAACTTTGTCCTTATTGATTGGGATCTGCCACTTTTTACTCCAGTCCTGAGCTTCATCAATTGAATTCTAAACAGAGAGAAATTCATCATACTTTCCAACAACAGTTACAGTCTTTGTGTCATCTGCAAATTTGGATTTCATTAGGTCCGGATCTGCACAAAAGTCAGAGATAAAAATTGAAAACAGTATGGGGGAAAACATAGACCCTTGCGGTAATCCGCTCGAAATCGATTTCCACTCCGAGCGTTGACCCTCTAGGACCACTGCTACGAGACGGCCTGCTAGCTATTGCTTTGCCCATGCACCAACAGGACCACAAATACCAACCATTTTGAGTTTACAATCTAGCTTTTCCACACACACTTTGTCGTAGGCTTTTTCCAGGTCGTAAAAAATAATATCAAGAGAGTTCCCTTGGTCCATACTCTTTAAGACAAAATCATAAAAACTCAGGAGATTGGTCGAGGTAGATAAACCCGTTTTAAACCCATGTTGTACACTTTTAAAAAGGTTATACGTTTCCAAATATTTAACTATGTGATAGTACAGGATCCTTTCAAAGAGTTTAGACAGGTCGGATGTCAAACTCATTGGACGGTAATTAGAAGCCTGAAGACGGCTCCCTTTCTTAAAAGTAGGCGTGATCAAAGCTAGATGCCAGAATGGAGGTAAAAAGCATTCGCTGAGATTTCGATTAAACAGAATGATGAGAATTGTACAGATAATTTTAGCTATCACACTAAGGTATTCACCAGTAGTCAAATCAGCCCCAGCCGCCGATTTAATGTTAGCTTTTGAAATAGCATTACGAATGGCAGATTCGCCAACACATAAAGGAGGGATACATACATTTGACCTAGGAACAACAGGC
>JAHWFP010205621.1:0-20514 GCA_023313725.1 Lithobius niger | reverse complement strand
TAACAAACGCTGATTTTCGTTCGCTTCGCTTACTCAATCAGCGCATCTTTTAATTGTAATCCCCACGCCCACCGTTAACGATCCCCCCCCCCCCCTTTCTAATGATCATTTATATTATATTCTAACACGTTCATGTTCATGATGGCCGAAACAAATAAGACTCAAGGCGGTCTACAAGCTGGCCGTGTGAGAGAAGCATGCTGTCCGAAAAAGCTTTCCCCCAATGCTCTCCCGCCTACCAGCCACCGCTTTGCTGCTGATGTTGCTGTTGGTGACGGCGCACTTCGCCGGTTGTGGCCTGACACCTGCGTAATTATATATATATATATAAATTCACATGCTAGGTACGATGGCACTAGTTGGCTTACACTTTGCTAGATGGCGCCACGTGTATTAGGAGTATTGTTTGTTTGATTTGTGTTAGCGAGTACGTATTCAGTTCAATAAGGAAAGATACCTAGAATGGAGGCCGTACTAGATCAGTACGCAAAGTAATATTTTTCTATGGGCACCCATAAAATCACAAGTAAACCCCTGTCGCCCTCTAAAATATATCCCTAAAATCTTTAACAATGTACCAAAGAAATTACAAAAACTGACTAGTATTAGTAAGGTGAAAAAGAACATAAAATAGTGGTTGCTTACTGAAAAGGTTTCAATTGTATGAATGAATTTTGTATTTGTTATTTTTTATTTTTTAAATGTGTATTTGAAATTCCTGTGCCGGCGCTGTTCGGCATTATACTTGTTTAATAATTTTTGTTTTATCTCTAACTGTTAATTGTCTGTTGCAACCCTGTTAAATTGTTGACACACACACACAAGCTAATTTCAAGCTTCGTATCACGCTGTATTTTTAATTTAAATAATAAAGTTTTGCTTTTATTAAAAAAAAAAATTTTTTTATTTAAAGTTGCTATCTGGTGAACTAACACTCTCCCGAGCATACAGGAGGTTCGTTTAGTCCCAAACTCCCCTAAACCCTTCAACCCTTGGTATTTTTATTGATTTGTGAATTTGATTCAGAAGTAAGTATACAGAATCCATGTTAAGAAGTCTGAAATATTGTATAATTGGTTCAGAAGTTACCATGGAATCCAGTGCTTGTGTGTGGGGGGAAAAATCCGAATTGTTTTGTGGATTTTTTTGCTTTTTCCGTGTTGTTGTTTTTGTCGTAGGTTACGTCAGTTGCCTTGGTTCGAATTTCACCAGGTAGGCAAAGAAGTTTCACCAGGAAACGTATTTTTCTGCAGCGTTTTCCCGCTGGTAATTTTCTTCGGCTTTTTTCCGCAGCTTTTTTCTCGGCTTTTTTTCCCGAGATTCATCTCTCCGACCGTTTCACCAGCACAGGGCGGAAAGCTCCTCTGCTCTGTTTTGTACCGCGCGTTTGTACTAAACGCCGTGAAGACATTTAAGCTTGGCGTGCTGGTTGAATTTGTATGTTGGTAATCCGCGACCATTAATTAAAGACTTGACAACTTGACTGAAGAATGCTAAAAAACAAAAACAAAAAAAAAACAGGAGAAAAATTCATCCCGTGTGTTGATGCATGTACTTATTTAATAATTGTTAATTCAAAGCCTTTAAAGTTTACCAATATCAAAACGCGTTACTCGATATCCTAAACACAGCCACACATTATTACGGTAATGCAAAAAAACCTCTTAAAACGTTAAGAGCAGGATGTAAGACTGCTTAAAAAAATACTTAAAATCAATGAAACAAGAAAACCCCGACATAACGCATTTCCACCAGGCATTATTCGGTTTGTAGTCTGACATCAGCTTATCAAAAGCAATCTAAACCCAACCAAACAAGCCACATAATTAGTCTCTTCCGTCTTCTTGTAGTCGTGGAAATCTGTTAAAGCTGAACTTTAAGTTTATTTACAACTGTCCTAAAAAAACTCACGTAATAAAACTAAAAACTCAACCGATTTTGACCGCTTATCTAATAATCAACGTTTTTTCGGCAGTTGCAATTTTTAAAAATTCTTTTTATATGCGTAACGGTCGAATACAGCAATAAGATTTAAAGCAACATACCGCCTGCCTTATAACAGCTACGCGTCGATCGCATCCGCGCATTTATCATGGTCAAGGTCAACTGAGACAGTAGCTTCGTTCCTCGCAGCGAAAAGCGAAGCTACGATCTCAGTTGGCATCGTGCCTAATAGACAAGCCAGCGTCAACGCATTAATTGTGTCGTCACAAACCGGAATGATTCTCGTATTTTAAAATCACAATTTATACTTTTCCAGGCTAGTGTCTTATAATTTTGCTTCGGCGATCTATTGGAATAATTAATTTTAATTTGTATCACATTAATCTTTTAGATTTTTGATCTCATGGTAATTATTAGCAAATTAGCACATGCACACACAGATGAAACACCATGGTTATTGTAAGCGGGCAATGCCTCATATATGTTCGGGACGAACGTAAATAAAGGTCCCCAGCTATATTCAACAGAAAATCTCCTATAGATGCCACATCTTAAAACGGATTTTTACCAAGGGATTGACTAACGGTAAGGAAATAGACCTTTGGGGCCATAGTTGATGGGGAGAATTCTGGTATGCGCGTCGACTGTCGCCTCCGTGGAACTCGATGTGAACTGAAGGTGCACAAATCCTGTCAAACAGACGATACGAAATTATCAAATAATCATGCATTGTTCAGTGTAGCATAAAATCAGAGGAATCGAGGCAAAAGGCCTTTACTTCTGCTAACGTGATGCTACGCTGTAGGCTGACCAATAATGGTATCGGCTTTGTTATCTGAGTGGTGTCTGATCGGAATCGGTAAATATACTTGCTGATACCGATACTTCATTTTTGCCGGTTTAGTACAAGCAGAAAAAAAAGCCGTGAAACTCGAGTTTTTGATAACTTTGGAATGGGAATTGATGAAAACATGTAGTGTGCGGCATTTTAAAAGCAGAATTGTAACTTAATCTACCTTAATGGCTTATAATTTCATGTTTACGGACCAAAGACTGAATAATGTAAACAAACATTACCAAATGTATACGAATGACCAGTCACAGTGACCTGTATAACCAATACCAATGCAATACCGATAGATAACGGGTAACAATGCCTTTTCAGAAAACAAACCATACGGAGTTTTGTATCAAAGTGTATTGTGAATAACACTGGTATTGGAGATCGGCTTGATGTCGACCGGGTATCAGATATATTTTTAATTATTAAATAGGATGTAAAGTAAAATGGGCTCGAGAAGGGTTCATTCAATAAATACGGATGCAAACCTATTTACTTATTTTTTGGGACTTAAATGTCAGACAGCTTAAGCGGGGAATTGAACCCACGACTTTTCAACGGTCGTGGGTTCAATTCCCCGCTCAAGCAGACTGCCATTTAAGTCCAAAAGGCAACATGTAAATAGATATGCTTTATGTGGTACCGTAAATCCCTGACCAAGGCTGACTGAGATAGAACTCTGCGAGCTAGAGAGAGTGAGCTTTCTCCTCAGCTGGTCTTTGTTCACACGCGGACACCTCACTCCAGGCGTACTTGTGTGTACACAGGCAACCCCCAAACAACGCCGCCGTTCCCATTATGGTGGTGACGTAATTACCCGCACACGAACACATGCTTATGCCTCTCGTCTTTTTAATGAAGTAAGTACCCACTGCACGTCGGAGCGAGTCTCAAAACACCCCTTCGCCCTTTCCAGTTCACCCTTTTAGCCAGTACGCCCCGAATTCCCACACTGTCGGAATTCAAATAATTGATGGCCCCCCTGAGCCAACGAAAAAAAAAAGGGTTGAAAGGGCACAGACAGAAAGGGTTGTTGGTTGGAGGGTGGGGGAGCGGGAAGTGAAGATGGGGATTTATAATGGTTGTGGAGCAACCCGTAGTAACAATGGACGCGTTCGTTGGTCTAGTGTCAGTGTCGTAATACGCGGAGACAATCCGTTCTCTAGTACAATGCAGTGCATTTTTTTTGTTTACTGTTGGCTTGTATTGGAATTGTGTGTTGTGTATTTTTTTTTGGATCACGTAGGTTCGACAATAGTCGAAGCTTGGGAAGGTTCGTTCGCATGAAAGGTGTTCGGGAAGTAAAAGAAATGTAAGAACGGATCGTTGAATTAGAATCAATCTGACTATTGTGTAAACGTCGCTGTAACCGTACGAGTAGGGTAAAGTTTCACAAACAACAAGCATGGTTTCAAAACTGTAAATCAGCTTGTTGAATGTTTTTGGGTGTGCGGGAAAAGTTTTGGATACATTAGCCAATAACTATGTCGCAAATCTTGTTTACTTGCATGTTTGCTGGGGCCAATGGCCAATCTTAGTCTTGTGTGGCTGATCTTACGCAGGTGGACATTATCTATGTCTTGTAATTTAGTTTCCGGTTCCTGCCTCCAGAACATTCTAGAACTTTCCATTTTCCATAATACCCTGGCCATTCCGCGGTTGTCAGGGGTTACCAAAACGTATTTAAGCTAGGAGGCCAGCATGGTAAAATCAGAAAGCCTTCGGGCCAGCCAACTGGCTGGTCCTCCCTCAACCCCTGCTAGGTCTCCTAGTTAGGGGGATTTTGGCTGTTAGACCTTTAGTAGGCCCAAATTTGGTTAGACTCTTTCCCCCCACCTAAACTAGCCTTTTTATTAAGCCTCTTCACCTTAGCTTAACCCCAAAGTTCCCCAGCTTCCCTTAGAAGAATTTGGTTCAGTCTAATTTTTGGTTTAGCTCTCCCACTTTGTTATTTTTCGTCAAACTATTAATTTTTAGAATTTGATGGTTGCATAGCTTTTGAGATTTACAGTTGTCAAAGGTATAGAAGCAACCCTTCTTAATAATCGGTTATATTTAACAACGATCGCCGCTATGCTCCCAACTGGCGTCGCTTCCATTGCCCACCCTTCTTTGAGAGTACGGTCGTTTTCAGATCACTCCAAATTTGTAGCCACCAATTTTCTATGGATCCGTCTCCTGAACTCTTTATCCCGTTGCACCTTAACATCGGGGGTGTATCACAGCAGGCCTTGGTTTGGAACACTGTGCCATTGTAAACTAACTCTCTCGGTGTACAACAATGCTGTTGCATTCCTTTCTATGACAACGATTGCAGAACCAATTGTATTATGATTTTGTTGTTATTCTGCTCTTAGTCTTTTTCCCGGCCGATGCACCAAAATTATGCGGGGATACTGGTTTCGTTTTGGTATGATACGCTACGATAGAGACGTTGGAACATGATAAAGATGACTGAGATAGTTTCACATATCAACGATGGAATTTAATGGCTCATGGCTAAAGGGGATGGTATGAAAGTTTGGGGATATGATATTACTGACATAGCGGAAAGAACAATTGGGTAAAATAATATTCCATTTAAGAGGATCGAAATATGAGACTTACGTGTTTTTGCTCTCGGCTGCTAATGGGAATACGAACAGAATTATAACAAAATCATAATACAATCAGGCTTCTACAACACTGTCATAGTAAACAATGCGACAGTATTGCTGCACATCGAGGTAGTTTACCATGGCACATTGTCACGTTTGACAATCATGCCCTGGAGGAGATAAGTTTCAGTGATTCATTCTGAAACCAAGGCCCGCTGTGATACTATCCAGTGGTAAGGCTTTACGGGATAAAGGGTTCAACTGCGGTAAAAAGATGGATCCCTGCAATTTAACAAAATTCAAGAAAAATAAACGTAGTTGATGAAGCAGGACCGGTAAAATGAAACGGTAAAACAAAACTATCGATTTAAAAACAAAATAAGGTTATTGTGAAGCACTTGACAAGGAGCGCCATTCACACTAGAATCGCGTAGGAAATTAAAGGCGACATATTTGGGGAAAGGTGTACGCTGAACAGAAGGTAATATCGACCAGTGTTTACCCTAAAAATGCTTAGCAACGCCCTTGACAACGTAAGGATAACGCAAAAGCGATGTTGAGCATGTCTCCTTTCGCGACATTGGCCGCCATTTTGCTCACCAATGCACAAGCAAGTGCGTTAAAAAACAAACTTACTCGTGACGTCACTTTTATTGGAAGCGGTCGCTGGTTGCTGATTGGTTCGACGGGTTTAAGAACGTGCCTCTTTGTAATCACTGGCTGTTTCTGACGATATTGAGACCGGCTTACAATTACCAGGGGCCACGCACCCATTTCTGGAGTCGGCTAACACTGGGTGTCAGTGAACACAGTTTATTTGGCAGCAGTTAATCAATCTGAAACGTAACTCTAAAAATTTTATTGCTAATTCCGTTCGCACGTTAGGGCTCAGCATTAACTTTAAAAAGGCTTCTTTTAATAACAATAAAAATCACCTTCCCCGATTTAACTACACGCTGTACACTTTATGACCCCCCCTCCCTTCTATACTTTAGTACCGGGAGTAAAGTAAAATTTGCATACAAAGTACCAAGTATGGCACAAAACGAGTTCTCAATAATGCAATTCGCGAAAAACAATAACGATTGCAATCTTGAACGAAAATAAGAAACCGAAATAAAAAGCATGATTAAAAAAAAATTTAAGTATCGGAAATAAATTATGAAACCTTTCCGAAATGGCATTAACGGCTACTACTACCTTTAGAACCTTGCGGTCGTGGCTACTTAGCTGCACTCTAAACCAGGGTTTGTTGACAACAGCGATACCACCTAGGAGAGGCAGATCGAGGCAAGCATCCCGTTATCAAGGCCCATCGAGAGACCACGGTAGTTAACCGCAATATGGATGACAGGAGTTGGGCCATAATGCTGATAAAGCAGGGAGGATCCGTAAAATAAAATAAATTAAAAAAAACTGGCGTATCCAAAGCCAATCAAACAAAAATTTCTAATAACTTAACATCTTGGATCATGACACATATTGTGTATATAACATATAGTTAATATATTTTGTATTTAGCATGTAGTTGCCCTCGCCCCAAATAAAATAGTTTTTCTCGGCAACAATAATTTGAAACTATAATGGAAACAATAATTAAGCACTGGGCATAGTTTAATTTCATTTGAAGGGAAGGGGTGGCCCAAGGATATAGTTTCCCGTCCCCCCCCCTCTTCCTCCCCACAAAAATATAAAATAAAATAGCGTTTTTTCGGCATATAATGAAGCACTATTTATGTGAATGGAAGCACTAAAGAGCACTAACTAAACACTAACCTTTGGGCCAAATGTCATTCGAATCAAAAATCTTTTATTTTTAATATAAAAAATTGAAGCACTAAATGAAGCGAGAATGGAAGCGATAAATATTGGTGCAAGTTTTATTTTATTTGGAGTAATTGGGGGAGGGGAGGGGCGGAAGTGGGTAGCATACAGTTTGTATATTTTAAAAATGGAATTTGGTAATTATTAGGGCTAGTGAAGAGCTTGACAAGACACATAGTACCATTCATATCGGAATCTTGCAGGAAATTAAAATCGCCTTTGTGGGGAGAAAAAAATGCATGTTGAGTAGAGGCGAGATCTATGCAGGCTAAAACCTAGATTAAAATTAAGCGTTTCCTTAAGAGTCCAAGGCTTAAGGTTTCGCAAACAGTGAAAAAAATAGCCGGTCCTCGTATTTATGACTATTTACCTACAAATTATACCGCCACAAAATTATAAATCTCGCCCACATAAATCTTACACAATTTATATTTTTCGTGGTAATAGTTTAAGCAGACGTGTGCGTCATGAAATATTCTTAAGTGGCGGCATCGGACCATTTTTTCCGGTTATTTTTTTTTTTTTTATGGGAAACCGCTAGTTTTGTAATAAGCAATTAATAATGGCGGCCTAAACACACGATCTGGTCTTACGGCGCTCTAACTAGCATCGACGAACAAGTAGGCATTGGTATAATAGCAAGACAGGCCCTATCGCGTCATCAAAATAGCAATTACCGGGTAATTTGAACTCGGCATTATTCCCCCGTCGCATGAATACCACTTAAGGTTTGAACTTGAGTGCCGTTTCTGTGGCTACGGACTACTCTTCCTTGCAGTTATATCCATATTTTTTTGTTTTTTTGTTTTACCTTTTCAAAATTCAAAATCGCCCTCCAGCGCCAAAACCCGACAATAACCAGAGGTCATCAACGTGGAATGCTGGAGCCATTGGTTGTTGTAGGCAAGTTTGGACTTTGTATAGATTTTAAAATTCGCCTTGAAAAACGGTTTCTCCCCCCCCCCCCCACCCCACCTCCCGCCCCCCAAACATCATTATTTGGGAGTTCAGTCATGTGCGACAATTAGTAGAAAAAATTTGAGCAATGAACTGAGTGAATATATAATGAGGTGTTTTTTTGTAAGTTCTTTCGGTAATTTGTTTGTTTTCTTTTTCTATTATGCGTCAAATTTTGATGAGTTGTCCTTCACTAGCGATGCAACTACGGAACAAAATGAAACTAAATAAACTGAAAATAAAATAATTGATTCTGAAGGGCAAAGGTAGCTTTATAAATAATGCCTTTACGAATACTTTTACTGTGTTGACGGCGGCATTTAAATTCTAGAATCAAAGTTGATCGATTCTGTACCTTTAAAAATACGGGTCAATCCCGTAGGCTTACACACGGGGAGGGGAAGGGTCCCTGTTTCACCGAATCCGTTTCGCCGAATTTTAATCAAGTGTCCTTTTTTTCGGCGGAAGGTTAATTCCCGTTTCGCCAAATCCCGTTTCGTCGAATCATTTTTTCCCCAATTTTCGTAGCTTGCGTGTGCGTGCTGCTGCGCTCGCTGCGTCTAAACATATAACATTAAAAAACGCCAACTAATCACAAATTGCTTCCAAGTAGGAATGCTTCTTTAACTTCTCCAATGTTAAATTTATGACGACTATTTTCATTCGGTGAAACGGCATTCGGCGAAACGTTTCAGCAGGGCTTTATTTTCGGCGAAATGGGAAAATTTTGGGGTGAACAAGATTTGGCAAAACAGGAAGCCACTCACGGGTTATGAGGGAGGAAGGGGGCCCAGCCCTTTTAGAAGAGTGCAATTTTTTTGTTCAAATTGTCTTTTGCCAAAATTTGTTTCAAATGTTCACCGCATACCGTTTGAAACCACCAATTCAACTTTGCGTAGACTAAATTGTTTGCGCTTAAAAATGTGTACCCCAAAGCCCACCTGGGGGGGGGGGGGGGTTCTGTGCACGCTGTGAGTTGCTTCCAAAGGAAATCTTCAAGGGATTCGAAGGTTGATTTTTCTTCCTTTTTTTATTTAGTTTTTGTCTAAGTTTTTTCGTCATCAAAAAATAAAATATTCATTTTAAATCAACACCGCTTACATAACTGGCACAAGTTACCGTAGCAGAGCATTATAGCAAAAGAGAACTTTCGAAAAGTCACCGAGACTCTTCAAAGCGGTTTTTCCGCTGAATCTACCGACTAAAGATGACGGAACGGCAATTCTTCTTATCCTGGAATATTTAAGTAAACCAACTTAACAAATGGTGGAGATTGTCGTCACGCTCTATAGCTACAAAAAAGGTAAAGGTTACTCGACTGTATGACATGAACAACGCCCTTAACAACGCCCTTTACAACGCCCATGACAACGTTCTTGACAACGACCTTGACAACACCATTAAGAACGCCCTTGTCAACGTCCTTAATTATGCCCTTAACAACGCCCTTGAAAACGCCCTTAATAATGTCCTTAACAGTCCTTCACAACGCCCTTAAATGACCTTAACAACGCCCTTGACAACATCCGTAACAACGTCCATGATAACGCCCTTAACAATGCCCTTGACAACGTCCTTAATAACGCCCTTGACAATGCCTTAAAATGCCTTTAACAACGCCCTTGACAACACCCTTAACAATGCTCTTGACAACATCCTTAACAAAGACGTTGACAACGTCTTTGACTACGCCCTTAACAACGCCCGTGACAACGCCCTTAACAACGCCCGTGACAACGCCCTTGACAACACCCTTGACAACGCCCTTGACAACGCCCTTGACAATGTCCTTCACATAGCCCTTAACAACGCCCGTGACAACGCCCTTGACAACGTCCTTAACAACGCCCTTCACATCGCCCTTGACAACGCCCTTGACAACGTCCTTAACAACGCTCTTGGCAACGCCCTTGACAACGTCCTTGTGAAAACCTTTGACAACGGCATTAACAACACCCTTGACAACACCCTTGATAACGTCCTTAACAATGCCCTTAACAACCCCCTTAACAACCCCATTGACAACGCAAACAGTATGGTGAACATACGCTAAAGCATAGAGACCGTTCCTAAAAGACTGAAGCGTCACGTCATTTATGGAAGGAAACGGCATAATCGCTTCGGATCGTATGCTGATAGGTCCGAAAAGTTTACAAATTGAAGATGGTCGGTTTTGAAAAATGTATGCGAAGCAGCAAACTCAGTTTTTTTTTAACTAACGTTCCTGTATTGTGCTGAATTAAAAAACAATAAAAAGATCTGACTATGAAACCAAAAAAATGTGTGGCAAAACAGTTCGATCGCCTTTAACCGTTTATTTAAAAAAACAGCTGCGATGCCGGCCGACAACTTTAAAAGTGCAGATGGCAAATTATTGGTTTTAAAATATTAAGGGCCTGAAGGGAGGAATAGTAATAAGGATCAGAAACGTATCAATAACCTTTTTTCTTATAGCTTGTACGTAGCCGGGACGTCACTTGCTTAATTGTTGGACAATTCAAGTGTCAATGCGGATGTATCCATCTGTACTTTGAAAATTATTGACAGCCACCTGAACGAAAGGATTAAAATTAAAATAAAACAGCCGTCTTTATACATCAACTACACTGTTAGAACACGTATTCTGAAAGGTCTCTTCGCATAAGGTTTTGAAAAGGTTTTTCTCACCTCGTACGATTATAAAAACACTTTTGTGTATTTTCTAAAACCTTTTTCTAAAATGGTAGTACGAGCTGCAGAGAAGAAACCTTTCAAGACCTTAGCGGTTGTGTATATTGTTGCAGACGTAAAAATGCGTGAAAATTAAACACTAGAGCAGATTTTACAACCCCTTTTAAACACATAATTAAAGCACATTTAGCAGTGAAAATGCTTAATAAAACAGGAGTTTCCATGACAATAATTTTTAAAAATCGTGTTTTATGAAAACGCTTCGTGTTCATCAATGATGTATTGTAAAACAAACACTTACTAGTTTGTTTTAAACACTTGTCGTTATATGTGTCTAAGCATGTTTATAAAGTATTGCAAACTGATAGCTAGTTTTTTTGTAATTTTTATTTTAAACGCACTTTAAACGCACTGCCTTCACTACATCCTAATGGTTTGGAAGGTTTCTTCTCAGCGCATGGTATTTGTAAAACTCTTTCAAAATACAGTCAAAATAACGTTTTTCAGCGGAAGTCATTCCCATAAAGGTGAATTTTGGTAGAGATGTTCTGTTTGTCAACCTTACAAACCACAAAAAAGTCCTAGTCGATCCGAGTTGAGCTTTCGCCGCCATTTTGGAAAAATGGCGGCCGATGTCAGATATAAAAAAATAAAAAAAATAAAAAATAGTTTGTTGCAAACGCAACCGGAATGGCAAGGACCTGGTGGTCGCTAACTGCCATCCAACGTTAAAATTAAAAATTAAAATTATAAAGTTTAACAGTTTTAAAAAATTTAAAAAGAAGACAATGGCTCGGCTGTAGCGGGAGGGTTGATGGAAGTAGGTTGGGGTCACGAATGCCTTACCACCAAGGTTAGACCTACCAGGGACACAATGGTCCCCGATGGCATCGCCAAACGTGAGGGACAAGTGAGGGGTAATGCCAGGTATCATTGTCAGTATTTCTAATATAAAAATAAAATAATGTACCGTAAAGCTTGGCCAAAGCCATTTGTCAAACCTAATGTAAAACTAAAAATGGAGTTAGGCACTCATAAGAAGTGAGATAAAAGCAGCAGGGTTGTTGGCTAATTATACTGTTCCCTTTGTATTAAAATTGTTTTATCATTAGCGTGAAGAGCAAATGTAGTGGATTTAAATTGTCATTTTATTTTTCTCAGTTTGCATATTTGCATATTTGCATATTACCGCAAAACTATGCATTTTAGGTTGAAAATGCGCTAGAACAAAAATGTAGATAATTAAATTTTACATAAAGTCACTTCAGATCACGTTTTTCGTACTATCAGCGGTATGGTTTGAAATCCAGTATAACATTTGAGCTTTGGCCGCCATCTGGGAAAACTGGCTGGCAATGTTAGGTTGCTCATTTACAACTTTCAACTGCTGTTATGCGGTTTCTAATTTACGTAGATGACTCCAATTAGGTTCACTTGAAAGGTGGGAATGTTTTCTTTCCATCACGGGTGATTAAAAGTGTATACCACTGATAGGGACCAAGCCACGCCTTTTTTACTAAGGGCTGGTATCACAGTCACCGTTCGATTTAGTTCGTACTAATTTTGAACTTTCAACTGCCGTTGTGACGTTTTTTATATATAGATGACTCCAATTGGGTTCATTTGAAAGGTGGAAATGTTTCTTTTGTATAAAGGGTAATTAAAAGGATCTACGACTGTGTGGGACAGAGTTACGGTCGTTTTACTAAGAGCTGGTTACAAGGCACCGTAAGAACCGGTCTTGAGTAGCAGTGATGTCGTACTAACTAAAACAATGTCACACAGTCACATTTAAGCATTAACAATGGACAACAATTGTCATCTCCCACGCAAATACTGTTGATTATGGGACGGTTCCAAATTTAGAGCTCATACTTTGCCATGACTACTAATCTTTAACATGTCCCGACTTTGGGAACAGCTTTCTGGCCTATAACTAATTCAAATTTTATTCAATTTGCTTCACCTTCCAACCGACTTTCATTACTAATCTGCCCCCCATCGTCAGTAAACCCGTAATAATTCAAGTGAACCATTAAATAACCGTAAACTGAACCAAGTCCAGCGGTCAAATAGTTCAGTGAACTGAACCCCGGCTTGACACATTTCATCGAATGGAGACATATCTGCATTCGGGGGTTGAAGAATGAAGAATCGATCCTCCTTGATGTAGCAAATCTATCGTATTGCCACGGATTGTAAGACTACACGCATCTGACAATACGATGTCGAGCCCACGCGACATGTCCGTTACCATGGCAACGAGCTTTTGCCACCACTCTGGATTGTTACTCACATCTAGCTAGTGGAGTCTGGTAGTCTTAACCGGTAATTCGGAGGCGTTCGACAAAGACAAAAAAGTGTACGAGGTTTGTAAATCTGCAAATATTCCAACGGATTTCCGGAAATTTACGAAATTTCCGAAAATTTACGGATTTGCTGGGATTAAAGGTATAAGTAAGATTTAACGATTTACATGTAGTTTTGCAAGATTTAGGCTGCACGAATTTGCAGAAGATTTAAAATTTTATATAAAGTTTTGCAGATTTGAAGATTTACGTGAAAATTTGCTGGGAATTAAAAATGCACTAAAGATTTAAGCAAGAGTTAATGATTTTCGTGAAGTTTTGCAATATTTACACGGATATGCAGACGATTTAAAGATTTACATAAAGTTTGCAGATTTACAGATTTGAAGACTTACGTGAAGATTTCAAGGGATTTAAAGATGTACAAAAAAAAATTACGTAAGATTTAAATGATTTATGCCAAATTTATGTGATCTATACCACACGCCATGGCTGTTTGCTGTGACGTGCATATCACGTGACTGGGCTAGTCCAATCAGACGGCCAAACAGCCGTTATTCTCGTTCGTCATTGGCTAACTCATGGTGACGTCACAGCAAACAGCCATTGCGCATGGTTTACGAGATTTATACAAAATTTGCACATTTACAAGATTTGTAAAAGATTGACAGATTACAAGATTTGCACAAGATTTGTAACGGATTTATAAATCGTAATCCTTGTTGTATGAGATTTACAGCTTCGTCGAAACCCTCGGGTAATTCTGACAGTGACTTTGGCAGGGGCCCCTATTCAGTTACCGATCAGATAAGCTCGTTTCAAGTAGCAGGTTGAGCTCTCTCACCGATTAGCCGCCACGACCACCCAATTGAAGTTGAGGTCCTCCCGAAACAAAAGGACATGTTTTAGTATTCCGTCCTCAACTCGACAAACATCTGCAGAGGACGGAGGCACGACGGCCTAAATCATCAAACGACAATAAATAAAAATAAAGAGCAGAACGACAAAGAGATAGAATTCAAAAATAAAAAAATAAAAAATACAAAGAAGAAAGAAAGAAACCAAAAAAAAAAAAAAAGACAATCTGGCATTAAGGGTGTAGTTATTATTCGACAGCTGAACTTGATTATTTTCTTCTCCTAATTTATTTTTATTTCATTTCTATCTGTCTTGGCCGGACCGACCAGCTTGCCCTGCCCAGTTAACACGGCCCCAAGCGAAACGCGAACCCAAGTCTACATTTAGACCCTTTGCAGCAACAACAAAAGAAACACTGACGACAAGCCAAGCGGCCGGCATGGAAATAAAAATAAAAAATTCGACAACCAAAAAAAAAAAAAAAACACAAATTTTCAAAAGAAGTTTGAAAAAAAAAAAAAAAAACAGGAATAAGTGATGCGGTCGCGTCGCGTTCGGCCCGCCTACTGCCAACTGCCCAAAAGACCTGGAGGGCTGGACGGGCGCTCGACCCCAGGAATAACCTCATTTGTCTCCACCACAAGTGGATGCGTTGGATAAACGTGTTTTGGAATTGGACAAACAGACGGCCGGCCTGCGACGTTTGGCCTTGCGAAGGTCGAACGGGATAATTTTTCGGGGAAGAGAAGGGTCTTTCCCGCGACGACGACGTCCACTTTCTCCTGGGGTAAACCGTAAATATTTCTGACCATTAAAAAAAAAAAAAAAAAAAAAACAGAAAAAGGGTGAGATTTTAATTGGGTTTTCCGGAGAGTTTTGGAACCTACTGCAAACATGTGAGGAAGAGAATCACTAGTTCACCTACGTAGAGGGCGCCAGGGGTCCTGCTTGTGACTATTGCATCATTTCGTGGCCCAGGAAAAAAAAAATTACTTGCTCTATTTAGCGCACTTTAGCATCGCTTCGAATAATCTCGGTAAGCAATAAATTAAACAAAATATGTATATATATATATTATTATTATATATACTATATAATAATAATAATAATAATACATATACACGCGCAAAAACAGGGTGGTCCGAAAAAACGTACAACCTGAAATTTGTTTTTAAGTTGCCTCTTTTTTTTAAACTTAATTTCTTTGACCCTTAAGTCAGCCGAAGCAACTTAATGCTTGTATGGCTGAACCGGCTCAATTTGGAACATTACCAGACTTTTAGAGCCTGGTAATGTTCACATAAAAAAAGTAAAAAAAAGTGAATATTTTTTAAAAAGTTTTTGAAAGAAAAGGCCAAATTGGCGTAACTTCTATAGATTTAATTCCTATAAAAATATATAATTCCTAAATAAATTTTTTTTTTAAATGAAGAAAAAAAGGGGAAGTGAATTTGAAAGGAAATGTATTATTATTTGTTTAAATGTTTCAAACTGGTTAGTGTAAATTGTAGCAATGTATTAGCAATGTATTGCAAAAGACGTCTACCTACTTTGAAAAGTGGGCCCAAGCAATTTTCGAAAAATTTAAAAAGAACTTGGGAACAAAAAAGACCCTGTATAGGCCTAATAACAACGTGTTGGCCCATCCAGTAGACGTCATCACACTAAGTTCCGTAGCGTGTGCGAATGATACAAGTCTCTGATCCAGTCCAACATTACATCCGGTAAGTACTGAAAAAACACCTAAGGATGCGTTTTGTTTCAGTGACAGCACTACGAAACCCGTAGTGGGCAAAGGGTTTCGGGGAATTTTGACTCTTCACTTACAGTCCGGGGTTTTCGTTTTCCCTGGGTGAAAAAAAGCCTGGGGTTGCAAAAAGATGAGCTATGATTAGGGGAAAAACAGAAGGGGAGGGAAAAGTCGAGGTGGTCGAACCCCGAGGATTTTGTGCTGAACCCCCGAGGAAGTCTAGAGTAGAAACCTCGAGAGAAGATATTCCACCCTCTAATACCCCAGGAGAAAATGATGTAATGAGTTATGCATGAGGGTGTTTAACCGAAACCCCAGGGGTTCCTTCCCCTCGACTTGCACAAGAGCATATCTCACCACTTTTAACTTTTCAAAATCCCTGGGGATTTCCCCAAAACCCCCAGGGTTCGACCACCTCGGGTTTCGCTTTTCCCTGGGTTAGTTTACCCCTTACCATTATCTCTCCACCGTTACAGTGGAGAGATATGGTCCGGGGTTTTCGCTTTCCCTGGGTGAAAAAAACCTGGGGTTGCAAAAAGGTGAGCTATGATCAGGGGAAAAACAGAAGGGGAGGGAAAAGTCGAGGTGGTCGAACTCCCGGGGAAGTATAGAGTAGAAACCTCTAGGGAAAATATTCCACCCTGTAATACCCCAGGAGAAAATGATGTAATGAGTTATGCATCCGAGGGTGTTTTAACCGAAACCCCAGGGGTTCCTTCCCCTCGACTTGCACAAGAGCATCTCTCACCACTTTTAACTTTTCAAAATCCCTGGGGATTTCCCCAAAACCCCCAGGGTTCGACCACCTCGGGTTTCGCTTTTCCCTGGGTTAGTTTACCCCTTACCATATCTCTCCACCGTAAAAGACTAAAAACATTAGAACGACACACGTGTACCACTGTACACGGATTATAGGTATGGCCTCTATTATGGCTATTACTCAGTTCGCTTATGAGGAATGGAAAATACCGTAACATTGGAGATTTATATACCTCAAATTCGAGGCATATTTGTGTATTTACGCTTCTTCGATTCTACTTTAAAAATAAGCGAGTATAAAGTAACGATGTAAAGGAGTAACGGACGAGTAGTCATGGTCATGTTACTGCAGTGATTGCTCCTTATTATAGCTAGGAACACAAACGCTGTATTACAGGCGAGAAGCAACCACCGAAGTTAGCGTTAGCTTTACGTAAACGCTAGTGAGCGATAAAATGTAGTTGACGTAAATGCAACCTAAGTCCACCAAGAAATCGATTTTAAAAAAATCCGTAAAATTGTCTATGCGGCATATATAGCTATCGTTCCTCTTGCGTTTAGGAATGTCGGCCTGAGAAAGTGGCAATATACATCGGTAATTCTTCGATTGGGAATTTTCATTTCCGATTTCCAACCTTTAAAAAGTATTTATTGTCAAAATTCTTCCGATGAAAAAGGCACCATTCCCGCTTGCGCTCCTCCAGCTAATAAACATGCACGAGGCGTTGTAAACAGACGTGGCTATTGTTGCTCTCCTCCCCCCCCCCCTCTCCACCACCACCACCACCACCACCTCAACAGTCCGGTGGCCCAGCTCACTTTTGCCCTGAGGCGCTGACCCCTAGCGGCCAGCACGTGCAATTAACGACAGTTATACCTTCCATCCATTTTTGGGTAAGCGTTGTAGTAAGCCCTTAGGGAACAACAACGAATGATAGGAGATGGTGGGGGGGGGGGGGCTGGGTGGCGGGGGGGGGGAGGTGCTGGCTCATTGTTTTTGCATGCAGCTGACGAGTCTACTCCAAGTTAGGCAGCTCGCTTTGGAGGAAAGGGTTAACAAACCTCTTTTGTACCCGGCAATATTAATGAGAGAAACGGGTTATTTTTCAGGTTTTGGTTATTTTCGTTATTTTTGAAGGTCGGCCCACCCTCGGGGAAAGGGTTTTTTTTTTCTGGGTGAGTTAGAATGCAACAATTAGAATGCAACAGTGTGAAGTGACCAATTGCTTCAAATTCAAAACGTATGTGGATGTTTGCTTCAGTGGTTTAATTGGATTATTATTATTATTATTATTATTAATAACGCAAAAAATTACTAACAAAGCAATCAAAGTGCTTTTTAAAAATAAAAAAAAAAACATTAAATAGTAACGAAATCTACAATAAATTAAAAATTATGAAAATCGACACATTAAAATGGTACATAATAAAAAATAAATATTATAAAAATTAATGTAAAATAAGTTAAATAGAAGCACTCGAGAAAATCAAAAGTGGCTACAAGAACCAAAATGGCAAAATTCATACGGAAAAAGAAATATGAATTATTTGATACCTTTTGAATTTAATAAAATTCCAAGTGAATTAAGAAATATAAAACAACACAGAGAAATGCAGAGTAAAATCAACAAATGGTTACTTGAAACTCAACAATAAAAAAAAAGAATAAAGATGAAGAAGCTTTTAAAGTTAAGAAATCACCAGTACTAACATTAACTATAAAATAGTGTAAATATAATAGTGTCTGTATATAATCATAGTGCGTACGTATGTAAATAATTAGTAATGGTAAATTAAAAAAAAAATTATTGTGCTGTCTAACTAAAGTAAAAAAATATTATATACATTGTAACAATTTAGCAATTTAATAACTAATTGAATTCTGAAAACATATAGTTTGCTTGCAAATACAAGTCCATTGGGAATTCGTGCAGGTGCTTGTACCTGAAACAATGTACTTGTCCTTAAATAAACCATATGTTATTATTATTATTATTATTATTATTATTATTATTATTATTATTAGCTAGGGAGGATAGTGGGCTAGAGTTACTAGAATTATTCCATACTGACATGCTAGGTCCTATAATTGGATGACATAATGAATGGGCTATGTGTATTTATGCCATTTTATTTGTTTCGATTTTGTAAGCGAGTATTCATTTATGGGGTGGGCACAAGGTGCTGTCAAGTCCTTGAAAGTGATCAAATTTGTTAATTAAAATATTTAAGGCCCTGAATTCCTTGAATTTGTCATCTACGTCTTGAAAGTCTTGTAATTAATTTTTTTTTGGCCGTAGTTTAAAATAATGCCCTAGTGTTGAGCAAGATAAAGGCAAACTTTGTTAACAAAACCCCTATTGTTAGCAAGGTTGGGTAGTAGGGGGTGTTAAGAGGATTATTTTATACTTACATGTTTGGCCCTATATAGTTAGTTCAAACAATAGATGCACCACGCGTTATTTAGGCCCGTTTTTAAGCGAGTATTCACTTACAGAGTTGGCACAAAGTACTTGAAGTCCTTGAAATATGTTACAAAAAAATTCAAGACCGATGAATTCCTTGAATTTGTTGGCCACGTCTTGTGGTTTAATTTTTTGGGCTGTGATTTAACATAATGTCTTAGCGTTGAGCAAGATAAAAACAAACTTATTGTGTACGCGGTTTAACTGCAGTATCTTATGAGCGGCTACGTTTTCCTGGAGGGGGCGGCTTTAATCGACGGCCGCCATTGTTTTTGTAACCATCTTGGATAGCAACAAGGTACTCTGCTACCAAAATCGTACAATTGATTATCCGTGTCGTTCTGGGGCGAACTCAAGATAGGCCGCGGACACTATAAACTTGCAATTTGCATTTTATATCCCTCAGTCTGTTTTTTTTCCACGCACCATTAAAATATGAACATTGTAGCATTCGGTAAGATGTTGGTGACTTTCACCAGTAAAACGAACTACTTAAACAAGCTACTGAAATGTGAAGTTTATTTGGGTTGGTTTAATTGTTGATAAGTAAAGGTTCTTAAAACAAAACTGTACTGGTCTTGGAAAAGTCCTTGAAAAATTGTACTAGTTTTGGGAAAAAGTCCTAGAGAAATTATACAAGTTTTTGGAAAAAATATAATTTTTCAAGCAAAGTCCTTGAAAAATTTTACTAAATTTCCGAAATTTCGGAAAATGTCTTAGAAAAATAATACTAGTTTTGGAAAAAGGCCTTGAAAAATTTGACTAGTTTTGGGAATAAAAAGTCCTTGAAATATTATACTAGTTTTAGAAAAAAGTCGTAGAAAAATTATACTAGTTTGGGAAAAAAGTCCTAGAAACATTAGGTCTATACTAGTTTTGGAAAAGAAGTCCTTTAAAAATTATACTAGTTTTGGAAAGAAAATTCGTTGAAACATGATACTAGGTTTGGAAAAAAGACCTTGGAAAAATTGTACTAGTTTTGGAAAAAAAGTCCTAGAAAAATTATACTAGTTTTTGGGAAAAAAAAGTCCTTGAAGGAGTTTGAATTATTTTTAAGGAATCTTGTGCGAACCTTGCACTTAGAAAAAGTACTTAAAAAGGCCAAACTAAGCCAAATTTATGCCAAATAATTTTTCTCTAAAGCACGGAGTACAGAAAATCACAAGTGAAAACCCCAGGTGCCCTCTAGAGGCGAGCTGTTGTACTCGCAATTCTCTCCCTAGCATGTCAAATATGGTGTTTCTGCACTTTCAAACTTTTTACCGATCCTCTTCAATTTAGCTCCTCACCTATTCAATTTGGGTAATTTTATTTTATGTATTTTTAATGAGTTTCTTGGAGCCCTATGTCATTTGAAGCAAACTAACGATCGTATAGATGGAATCATCTTACATCAGTAAAAACATGTGATGTGCGTGCGTGTACGTTTACTCCTCTTGAACCAAGACACCTACAAAGATGGGAGTAGGACCAAACGAAAGATAATTAAATTAAGCAACCGTTAGGCCTATTTTCATCGCTGTAATTTGATATTATGACC
>JAHWFP010205618.1:37092-50496 GCA_023313725.1 Lithobius niger | reverse complement strand
GATTTATCCTATGTTTACCGCAAGAAACTAGGAAAGAAGGGGTGGGTCAGGAGTGTCAGGATCCTGACACAGTGATGGACAAAACCAAAGGCGGAGAAGAAATTAAATTGCGGATTGAGTTTCAGACGTAAATTGTCGTAGCAGACATAAGGTCTATGGAAAAAAACGTTTAGCTGCAGTACCAATTAAATTACAACTAGGGTCGGTCGGCAGAAGCTTTCTTTTTTTTTTTTTGATGCATGGTATACTTAAAACAGACCCAATTTTATGCCTTTTATATAAGCTGTTTCTGTACAGTAACGCAGTTTTTGATTCCCGCATAATACTAAAACATGAAGTCACAAATTAGGCTGCAAGGGAAAAAATAACGGTCGGGAGGACAAAATGAGATCGGTCGCAGGGGCGTAAACCTACTGCCCGAAGAAGGGGGGGGGGGTATAAAATGTCTCCCCCCCCAAAAAAAAAGCTATACATAATTACCGGTCCCTAAGCATGCCTCCTTGAAATCGCCTATAAAGTAATATACGTAGCATAGTCGGCAACGATAGGACGTAAATTTCGACATCAACACAGAATAAAGACCCCAGAATCTTTTATTTGGTCAACTACGTTCAAATAAAACTAACGTGTAGGTATTTTACCGCAGCAACAGACAGGAGACATTGATGATCATCATCTGCGCCAGTGTTTGTTTACCTTTTAGCATTCGTACGACGTGTCACATGGCGCGGGTCCGAATAGGCCACTCAAATTAAACAATGACCCAGACAAAATTACCCAAAAGTTCAAACTTGGCAGAAAGTTTATATTTTGTCTAAAATGAGTGGTCTAGTAATGAGTATGATCTAGCGTGGGATGTGACGTCATGCTTGTTTCACAGAGCAATGCGCGCTGCGGTCGTGTGAACTATATTTTAGCGCAGTTGACGTATGAGTAAAGCGGCCAGGACGGAGGGATTTAGTGCCTTTAAAACAAGCACGAGTGGAATTCGGTTGAGAATTTTTGTCTTCTTTTCCCTAAACGATTTTCTGAAGGAATTTCGTTTTAGGGATTCGGTTTCGATTTACGATCTCGATTTCGACATACGATGTAATTTTGATTTACGGTGGTTAGTTTTGTTTAAATGTTTACCTTTTATGTTTTGTTGACAATGTTTAACTCTTATCTGGCGTAGTGTTACTATCCATCCATCATCGCATTTCGTCGATCAACCTGTAATTTCGTTCGCTACGGCACTGGCATTTCGTATTAGGCCTAACCTCATTTATGTTGTTGATACGCCAAATGGAAAGTACAAGCAGCTTCGTGCTTCCGGAAAAATCCGACGATTAACGAAGCTGTGACGTCATTCCACCATCTCATTTCATTAACCAACCTGTATTTTCGTTCGCTTTGGCATTGGCATTTCATATTAGGCCTAACGTCATTTTTATGTTGTTGATACGCCAAATTAAGTGTATCTTAACCGAGAAGTAGCTTTGTGGTGTTTCCGTAATAAACCCGACGATTAACGAAGCTGACGTCATTTCCCTAATAAGGGCATAAAACAAAGCAGCATCCTCCAAGAGAGGTATACTGTATAGATCTGTGGTTCGCTTGTCAGCGCGCATTGAGAAAAGCTTCGATCTTTATAATTACTGAAGGAGGAGGTACGCTGTCGGTTTCAGTTTCGATGAGCCAGGGTCTTCCCAGTGTAACCCGACCATGGTCCTCATTTAGTGAAAAGAAAACGAAAATTCTCAGTGTTAAGTCTAGCAAGGTGCTCGTTTTGCGGAATGAAAACAAAAATTCTCATCCAATTACCTCATTAGATTCCTCATTGTATTGCAAGACTTTTTCTTTTCTTTAAAAAAAGAACATCTTTGTACAGGGTTCGTACATAACAGACAAAACCGTTTTCAAGGCTTTTTGAAGGCTTTTCAAGGCTAGCTTACAACCAATTCAAGGCTCTTTGCAAAGTAGATTCTCAAAATTTGTAATAATAATAATAATAATTGTTGCATTAGCAACGGGTCTGGCAAGGACCGGCGGGGGGGGGGGGGGGCCACAAACAGCCAGCCACAATTACATGTAAGTACAGTGTACAATATAATGGCCAAGTAATGGTGATGGTAAGAGGTTTGTTGGGGACGCGAATGTCTTACCACCAAGGTTAGACCTGCCAGGGACTCAAAGGCCCTCGATGGCATCGCCAAACGTGCAGGGCATGAAAGGATGAGAAAAGTGTTAAAAGGCCCAAAAAGAAGCTGTACAATAAAAAGTAAATGCATTGCTAAAATATTGAAAGACATGCACGGTGAATACTAAAAACTAAGCACCCATAAATAAGCACTAAACTAAAATTGGAGTTTGTCAACACTTAAAAATAAAAAATATATTTTTAATATATCCATAAAATGACCAACCAGATAAAACAGGGTGGCAGGACTACCATAAGCGGCCAACAATCAAGTGTTTAATAACTAGGAAACAGGCATTGGGCCTATTGTAGGCGGAGCGAACAGACCTTTATTTCAAATTTATATTTAGTGTTTATTTTAATGACTGTACCATATTTGTTAATGCTCCTTAAAAATCTATGAGAAATGCTCACTCAGCTAAGTTTGGGCTATTTGCCTTTTGGTGTGACGTAATGTTGTTATTTGCAGGCCTTTGTCTTGTTTTAGCTTTATTTTCAAATAGGCCAAAGCTATCTAATTTGTAATTTATTAATATTATATTAATAGGCTTTCGTTTGCTCCATCATTTAGTGTCTGTTTAGCTTCTTTCCACATCTGACACTAAATTAATACAGATGCAAACCTATTTACGTTGCCTGTTGGATTTGTATGTCAGACTGCCTGAGCACGGAATCGAATTCACGACCTTTGGAACCAGAGACCGAGGTCTCTTCCAAAGGTCGTGTATTCGGTTCCCCGCTCAAGCAGTCTGTCATATATGTCCAAAAGGCAACGTAAATAGGTTGCTTCTGTATTAATTTGACTCGAGCCTTCGGCTTTCAGTCCTGTGTTTCGACACTAAAGATGTGAGCCATCGCCGCCACCATCGCCGCCGATAAAAATAAAACGGCACGTTTGTCATGGCTGGTTTGGCTGCCACCGCTAATAATTCTGACATTATTTACAACAATAATTACTGCAGCGCAAAGTGCCTTCCCTAGCTTACAAAATGTTAATAATAAAGCATTTCACTGTAAGCCAAACAATCATCTGAGCGATAGTTTTTAACAATAATTAAAAAATTCAGCAAGCTGGCAATGCTGCCGCTGGTCTAACACTGGTCTTGACAACGTCACCAACGTAAATATTGATGCGCACACCTCTATCACGCACGGCGACAGCGATTTTAAAACCACATTATAATCCAACAGTAATGATCCAATATATTGTAGGTCAAAAAGTGCTAGCTCGTGTAGGTGCACGGGTAGCTGCGAGCACTGGGGCGTCGGATTCGATAGGCGTCCTGGTCCCGGTGTACGTCTCTGGCTTCGTACAGACCCGGGTTCGATCCTAGCGATGGGAAGTGTATATGTACGGGTTTTTCTCCGGTTCTTTCCCGCCTGTTGCACGAGGGTTTCCTCCGATTCCCTCCCTCATGCGGCAAAAAAACAACTGTAATAATGGTGGTACTTCTTCCACTTAACATCTGCCGCCGGGGAATTTGGGGTGGGTGGATGCTTCGAGCATCGTCTCTATATATTATTATTATATTATTACTTTATCCTTTAGGCCTAATATTTAGTCGTCATTTGTATTTCGTAAGTAGCAACTGCGTTTGAGATTAAGCCTATTCTTTAATGCACCACGGTTTCGAGTCCACACGTTGCCGTGGCAACGAGGAATATTTAAACTATTAGATGCAGACATTATTGTTGTTTCGTGCTGTGTTTAAATACTTCGTCCGATGTATAGTTCGTTTTATATGTATAGTTTCGCCGTGATACGACGATTTCGGTTTCTTATTTGGGATTCCCATCGCTAGTGTAAATATCAGTTTCGTTGCCATGCTGAAGGTAATCCCTCCAAGAATTCGTTTTTTCAAATGATGCTAAGGTGTATCGTACCGGAATCCTTTTGTTTTTCATGTTTGTGTTTCTTCCTGTAGTGGTTGAATGCAAGGGCCAAATGTTATTATTTCATTGAATTACGTCGAAAAAGGTTATCAGGTAGAAAGAAAAAACGAAAATTTAATTTTCCGTGTTTTTTTTTAAGTTCACTTGAGTACCACCAGAAAAGTGCATGCGTCGTCGGAATTCCTTAACTATTCACGATGCCAAATTTACAATGGTGAGTGTTAGAAATAAATTCGAAAATTTGTTATTTCTCCCGTAATAATTGTTCGATTTACGTCAAATTTTGGCTCAGCAATACTGTTTGGGGTATCAAGCGTTGTACCAAATTTCATTCCAATCCGATCTTTCGTTTGGGCTCCACCCAGACTAAAAATGTGCAACCAACGGACCAACAGACCAACGGACCAACCAACCAACATTTTGCAATTTGGTGTCCGTTATAGGCTACGCTAAGCTCGCTTCGCTCGCTCGCTCCGCCAATTATATAATAAAAAGTTTCACTTGCCCTCACAAAGCAAAACGGCAAGGAACGATCATCATTTAGACCACTAACGACTTGCCGGAGCTTTACATAGTAACATCAGTACCAGTGGAAACATTGTCAATACATTATTCTTCATTCCTTTTCCTTGCCTCAGGAAATTTCCATCGTTGGCACCATTGATCTCTTAGTTTGCAGTAGGAAGCTAAACCGTCGCAAACAATGACAATTATTACTTTCTCCCTCTAACCAATGGATAAGGAGGAAGGAGAAATCGGCAGCAACTAATAAGCAGGCAAAGGTTCCCCCTTAGGCAAAATTTGCTTGGACTGCATGGCACCTATCTCTTCCTCCAGTCTAATCCGAGGGGAGCATCGTTCACAAAAGACATGGATTCGGCTGACAAATGATTTCTATTTATTTACTTAATTTGTTTCTTCTTATTTATTTTACATCTAAATTAATACAACTTATGGCAAAAAACTCATTCCAAACAAAGCGCACTCACAAAATTCAAAGCCATCTCAAGGGCCCCGGCAACAAAAATTCACGAAAGTAGACGACGTGACTGAAAAACATTGAAAAAATGTATCCAGCAAAGTAGTCGAGTGTGTAGCCTTACATTATTCTTTGTTTGTTTAAGTATGAAAACCTTCGCAATTTGGGATCTGGCTTTAATTATATTTACGTGTATAATGGTTGGATACAGCAGTACGGTTTCACGTGGACTAAACAGTACAGCAACACTGTTGTATCTGAAACCTTATAGGAACGTTTATTTGTGTTTCTTTGCTGTTTTGATCAGTGTAAACCTTACCTTAGGCATCAAACCAGTTCGTTTTTGTTTTCTAATTCGTGCTACTTTGGCGTCCATACAGTTTAAATTAGCTGAGTTTAATGTTTGTATCTTTATCAATGACGGTTAGCACAAACCAGTATGGAAACAAACTCTTTAATCTTCAGTCTACGTCTTGCAGCTGGCGTTTGCTGACAGGCATTGTTGCATAATAACAATGTCTAAAACAATGTAGAAGAATCAATCTGATAATTTAGGGCTGTCATGTCCCTGAACTACTTGACCAATAATTAATTACAAACACTAAACGTCAAGTGTGCCGTAAAAAAAGGGATTATATGATTGAAGTTTCATTTTACTTGTTAAAATGTACACGGATAAAGATTGGTGATTTTTAATTGAAATAATCAAATGTACAATTGAGAAAATTGCATCTGTTTAAGTGTTGTTGTGCTTTACGTAACGTATATGATTGGTAAAGCACAACAGCACTTAAACAGATACAATTTTCTGAATTGTATATTTGATTATTTCAATTAAAAAGCACCAATCTTTATCCGTGTACATTTTAACAAGTAAAATGAAACTCCAATCATATAACCCCTTTTTTTACGGCACACTTGACGTTTTTGTTTGTAATCCGTGTACCTTTTTTACGGCTATGGTGTCGCGCTGTAAAGGTTTAAGCATGCAGTCGATTGTTGCATGCACGAAGAATGGATCTGGAGTTTGGTGAGTGGCATTGTTCCCTAAATACAATGGTTAAAACAATGTAAAACAATCAAAATGGTGGTCCCGTAACTCCGGAATGGATCGACCAATTGAAAAAGTGGTCCCTGTAAGGTTGAAGCCCAGGAAAATTTCTGGCTCAGATCATGTTTCAGATTTTAGGTAGGTGCAGTAGTTTTTCTAAACCGTGTCAGCCAAGAAGAACAAGAACCAGAACAACAACAAGAAGAAGTGAACAGTTTTGAAATTTACGTGTGGCTCCCTACGTTAACTCTTGCACGGAATTGCATAAAAGTTGGTGTAAAGTTTGAAAAAGTTGCTATCTACTATCTGGCCAAGTTTGGTCGAAATATATTGAATAGAAATGGAGGAATTAATAGTTTTAGTTTTGTTGGAGAGAGGACTTCACATGCAGGGTGTAACAAAAGGTTGTGTCCATACTTGGGTGACTAATTCCTTGCGTCAAACTAACAACATAATTCCTACAAATATTTGGCCAAAAACGTTTTATTCTTTAGTTATTGCATGAATTAATAACCCAAATTCCAACTTCTTTTCCCCACCCACCCACTCCCTGGCGATTGCAAACACAAAGCAGAATAGGAAGGTAGTGAACGAAGATAGTGAAAAAACTGTTAATGAGTCAAAGTCAGACTAACGGAAAAATTTCTCTTGCCGAAACATTTGTCCTAGAGGGGGAGCAACCATTGTTTGAAATTGTCGTTAGTCGGTGTTAATGTAGGCCTGATAATACCATAGTGGTTTTAATCCCGTGAAAAGATACACGCAGAAACTCAAAAAGAAAAACTCAAAAACTCAAAAAAAAAACTCAAAAAGAAAAAGAGAAACTCTTGAAATAAGAGAATCTAAAACAAAACTAAGAACCCGGCAAGTTTCAGCCAATTAAAATAGTGATATCAGAGCCAAGATGGCTGCCACCAAGTTGCTACATTAGTTGTCTAGCTAATTCCACCGACTATTACCCCAAACGTTAAATCAAAAACTTGCTTGGCAACTAATGTAGCAACTTGGTGGCAGCCATTTTGAATCTGAAATCACTACTTTGATTGGCTGAAACTTGGCGGTTTTTTTTCACCGTTGTGGGTTTTGTTTTAGCTTTTCTTATTTCAAGACGTTTTTCTTTTTGAGTTTCTGCCGTGTATCTGTTCACGGGATTAAAACCACTATGGTATTATCAGGCCTACATTAACACCGACTAACGACAATTTCAAACAATGGTTGCTCCCCATTTAGGACAAATGTTTGGGCAAGAGATATTTTTCCGTTAGTCTGACTTTGACTCTTTAACAGTTTTTTTACTATCTTCGTTCACTACCTTCCTATTCTGCTTTGTGTTTGCAATCGCCAGATTGTAGGAGTGGGTGGGTGGGAGGAAAGAAGTTGGAGTTTGGGTTATTAATTCATGCGATAACTAAAGAATAAAACATTTTTGGCCAAATGTTTATAGGAATTATGTTGTTAGTTTGATGCAAGGAATTAGTCACCCAAGTATGGACACAACCTTTTGTTACACCCTGTATATACACGGCTATCGCGTTTATGATAAACTGTTAGGAAAAGGAACATCTACAGAGCAGTACATCTAAAATGAGCTAAACACCAGCTTTATAGGATAAATAGTTTGATCTCTAGAGAGCGTTTAGAAATGTGTCGTGCCAACAACCATCACCACCAAAGAAGAAGCCAAAAATGAAAATCACGATTCCAGCTCAAATCCAGATCTCCAATGTGACAAATTGGAAATTAATAAAAGTTCGGACACACGTTCACCAAGTCCATCAATGCTTATATGCAAAATTTGAGTCGAAAATATTGAAAGACAGCAGAGAAGTTAAGCACGGAAATTTCGGCTTCAACATGGGACGTTGAGGTCAAACCTTTTAAGAATTTTAACTATCATTTTTAAAATTTTGACTTCAAAACTGACAAATACGCAAAATATTGAGTAGAAAACAGCGGCAACCCTTTCTGCACGAAATAATGGAACCCTTTCTGCACTCCAACAGAGAACAGTAATTTCGGGAAAGAACCGTTGAAGGCAATGAGCTTGTGCCCAGAATGAGGGTGGACGCACGGCATATCCACGGAATGCATAAAATATCTCCAGAGATGGTACGTAACGTGATTTCTTTTGGCAAAGACCCAACTTGCTCGACTAAGATAGGTCATTCACAACCATTTTCGATCGAAAACCATGTTTTATGCAACATTTCATAGTGTAAGATTACTGCGACTCACCCATTTCGTCATAAAGGGTGAAGTTGCCTTGTTGCGTCCCCATGGCGTTTCTGTTGACGCATTTGTATTGGCCAAAGTCTTCGTGATGGACGTTGTGGATCGTTAGTCCCATCTTCACCTGAAGGGAAATAAAAAAAAAAACTCATTAGGGGGAAACGGACACAGAACACAAATCTCTAAATGAATAAGCCAAGTTATCTCTATGAGTGGAGATGGCCTTAAAGCCATACTTGCACTTCACTCGCGATCACCGATTGCTCACCCTTAAAGGCACATTCCTCCCAACGCCATTTTTCTCGATCCTTCACATCAAGTACGGCCCCAAAGTTCTATTTACTTACAGTTAGTCAATCCCTTGGTAAAAATCCGTGTTTAAAGTGTGGCGTCTAGGAGAATTCCTGTTGAATACTGTGAAATATATTTACTGCATCCTACACGTATATGATCCTTTGCGCGCTTTGGTTAGTGGTGATTCGCCACCGTAACTTAAGATAAGTGAAGGCCTTCTCTCCGGTATTGCAAAGTATCGTCATGGCTTATTCCATTTTGGTTAGAATACGACCGATAATGGCTTATTGTTTTTACTGTATATTAGTTGTATATTTTGTCTTGTTTGTGGACTACAAGTGTTTGTTGTAGGGGATACTCTTGTACGTTGTTTTTAACGTAGGACCAATACGCCCTTTTGTACATCCTTTACGCTAAGGCAACTAAATAATATCTTATCTTAATAA
Source organism: Lithobius niger (assembly GCA_023313725.1). Lineage (NCBI taxonomy): Eukaryota > Metazoa > Arthropoda > Chilopoda > Lithobiomorpha > Lithobiidae > Lithobius > Lithobius niger. The sequence goes on along the minus strand of JAHWFP010205618.1, from coordinate 41,425 downwards.
CCTCGACGTTTCATCTGTTTGTGCGTATGTACTACTCTTTAATCGTGTGCTAATAATTACCACGAAATCAAAAATCTAAAAGACTAATGCGGTAAAAATTAAAATTAATTATGCTAATAGATCGCCGAGGAAAAATTATAAGATACTAGCCTAAAAAATTATAAAGTGTGATGTTAAAATACGAAAATCATTCCGGTTTGTGGCGACACAAGCTTTAACTTGATGCTGTTTCGTACACTATTCCCAAAGCCAACTGAGATAGTGTGTGCTTTCCCCGCTGTGAGGAACGCAGCTACTATTTCAGTTGACCTTGGTGATGGTAACACGCGCGGATGGGTATCTACACGTGGCTGTTATAAGGCAGGCGGAATGTCTCTTTAACTTGTGTAATGCGAACATGCATCGGAGAAAATGTACAACCATGTTCGACACCTCACACCATTGTGTCGGGAGTGCTCTCTCCATTGCGTGCGCTTGTTACCTCCTTTAGGAGAGAAACAAGCGGATGTAGAGATTGCATAGTTGCAACTGGTTTATGTACACTTCCGCCACGATTAAAATTGTTGAGGCGCACTCCTCCAATCTAAAAGTAGTAACCATGACAATTGCCGGTTAAAAATGTGTTTTGAGATTCTAGCTGACGTTCATTTAACTAAAACAAAGATGACAAAAAAAGGGCTATTTATATCTGTAAAGAATTTGATGACCTTCAGAAGATTTTCCTGATTATCACCAAGGATTTCTCAAAGCATTCCACGTGTTCCACAATAAACATGGGATTCCCGTATAATGTCTAAAACTCCACCAAGTTACGCACAATGGTTAGTGGAGTAGTACATAGATGCACACTTGCGTATCTCCACCACGGAGCAAGTGATCATGCGTCAAGGAAATGACCATGCGTCACTGGGAGACATTCCACAACCACCTCCTCCAGACGACTAGACCTTGATGACAAGATCCAGGCTGTAACATCCAGCTTAACTGCAGCTTATTGTCAAACCTGATTCCATTTCTCTTGCCACTGACCAAGAAGTTTACCACAGAGGATGGAGCAAGCCTCAGATACCAAATCTGGTAGACCTTTATCTTTGGTAATTCAAGGGTAACCTGGGCAGCTACCGTTAGCCTACTCATTACCTGGAATCCCGACACGATCTGGAGCCCAGCATAGGTTCCCATTTTGCCTTGCTCTAATAATGGCACTAGAATATGTTTCTGGATTGATTACACCATGGAGTTGCGTGAATCAAAGATATTTATGCTCTGCATTGCACTCTCGAAATCTGTGAAGATAACAATATGCTCCTGCTGAGACCTAACAGGAGAGCTGAGGGTACGAATAAATTGATGGGAAACTGAAAGTGCAGATCCATGAGTCACCAACAACCAATTGCTGATTCAGCCTTGGACCCATCAACAAAGACACGAGTATGCCCTCTTAATCTGGCCGTAGACTGCGATACTCCTGCAATTATATTTCAGCAGGATTGAACTCTAGAAATGCCAACCTCCATGGCAGGCTGATCATGAATCCAAACTCGGTCACGTGAGGGAAAACAAAAGCTATAAGCTATAAGCACGCAGGCAAGGCGCGAATTCCCCCTTTTACTGGGACGTCCGGTTAGGCACTTGGTTTTGATCATAGGCTACCTCCCGAGTAGATTTTTCGGCATCCCATGCGAGATGATAGCATACAGCAGAGAGCGTTTCATATGGCGGAATAACAAGGAAGGATATTTTGTTTCTGCATAGAGGTTCTGTACTGGACTGGTACCGTACCACAGTGGTATAAATCAGTCGCAATGTGGAGGCCCCCCCCCCCCCCCAAATATTGTACAGGTTAGATCTTCAGTGACGTGTTGCTGGACGAATCCTAACGATACAACTATAGTGCAGCTTCAATCGAATGGGTGAACGGTACAAACATAGAAGCATTGTCTATGTTTGTACCAGGCCAAGCTCGCAAGGCTACCAACGAACGGTTGCATTTGACATGTAACTGCTTCAAACGTGGAACCCAAGTAGCCCTATTATCGAAATGTTGTCCACAAGTATGGCTTCTTCTACAACCAGAGTTGGTGTTCCCCCCTAGATGACGTTCAAAGTCAGGATGCAGTCAACCGTGATGACAAAAGTGAATGCATACAGTCTTACTAGGATAAATCAAAAACCATGGCGCACTAGTCATGGGCCTTGTTAATAGACAACTGTGACTGCCGTTTGCAAGAAGTCATGTGGCTGGACCAAAGTCATGCACAAACATGGACCAAGCTATAGATACGTTCTGACCAAGGACATTTATTGCTATACAGCAAAACTCCTTGGGGCCACAGGTTCTGTTGTAGGTTAAGGCGAAGAGACCCTTGTGTCAACCCGCACCGAAAAAACTTTAGATAAAAAGTCCTCCATGAAACGAGGCGAGCTACCATGCGACTGCCATGAAGCATCCTGAGAACTTCATATCGCCAGAAGGTATCGTTAGATTTCTCTAGATCGAAAAACGTAGCAACCAATTACTGCTTCCTAGAGAAAGCTTCGAGGATGTCCGACTCCAGTGACATCGAGCGAGCTATACTCTGTGCGACTGAGAACACTCCAGCGGTTTCAACCTCCAAACTAGTTGTGCAGTTCCCATTTAGTCAAACAGCTTACAAAATCAGCTTATGGAGCTCCTCGTGCAAAACCGCATCACTTTCTTCTGGTAGTTCCTTGATGTAGACCACTCCCGTGGATGTATGAAGGGTGCGCTGTGGTTCGACAACAATGACTTTAAGGTAGCCTGAAGGTAAAGTTTTCAAGTGTCAGATTTCTAGAAAAAACCCATATCAGCCGTCCTTAACTTGTTTCACACGTATGGAAAGACTGAGGAAGTCCGGCCCAGACAGACAAAATAACGCTAATAGTATTCTTCTGGTTTTACGAAATATGCCTTAATGCCAGAGGCGATTTCTTCGTCAAAAAGGCAGAATGATGATTACTACGACATGGCTGGTTGTACAATTTTCTTAAAGGACGTGTTGGTGATAACAGCTGTTGTATGATGGCTGACATTGAGATAGGTCAAAGTCGCGAACCAGACCACCGAACAGGTGGGTGCACTGCCGTCGATGATTGTTTATTATTAACAAAAGCAAGGATATTTTTGCTAATCGTTGCCCCAGTTAATTTTAGTATTATTACTAACGTTTCTAAACTACAACTTTGCCTTCATTTGCATCTATGTCCAAAGCAATTCAACCCTTTCGCCGTCCGCATACCTGTAGAAATTTCTCCAAAAAATCCGAAGTGCTGCACGATGCTGCCCGACTTAAAACAAAAAAACAAAAAAAAAAAACCGCCAGATTAACAGAACTCCACGAATTAAATTGAGTGGTTAATCAGTAAATGATAACACACGTTACTACAAATAATTCGGGTTCACACTTAAAATTATTCAAACCAGCGTAGTGCTTAAAGTATAATGTAGTTCTGTCATTCATCATGAGCACAAATCCAAGTATAGAGTATAGGCTGTCAGATACAGTATTATCCTCTGTGACTTAAACTAAAGATCAGTGTGTCTGGTTTTCCCAGGATTTGAAATCGGCAACCCACTGTAGAAAATCTGGAAATGTAGCGGCGCATGTATGGGCTTTTAAGGTCTTTGTGGAGACCACTTTTGAAATATACTAGCCCGGCCAGGTCGCCGTATCTGCTGCAGGACATTAACCTCCTGCAATCGGTCCAACGCAGTTTCCCACTTAGCTTTTTGGGATTTTTGGAATCTTTCCCCCGGAAATCGTTTGCGGAGGGCAGGTCTAAAGCCACTTGAACTTCGGAGGCTGAATCACCCTTAATACTTACGTACAAGATTGTTCATGGCCTTTTTTTAGTGGACGTACCAGGGGTGCAGAATATGCCAGAACGCTAGAACGAGGTTCGCGGGAAATTTCGGAGAACCGTGGAAATTCACTGAAAAATGGCTTGCCTACATAGTGAAAGGCTGTGGAAATTTGAAAAATCTGTAGGAAAATTTTGTGGGAAATTTTGTCCAGTAAGCATTTTCTGCATCCCTGGGACGTACCTCTTTTTGAATTCACTACTTACCATTCAACTCGTGGACATCCATTCAAGCTACGATTCCGGACATCGAGACACGAATGTAGAAAAATTTTGCAATGAGGGTGGTATAGCACCTTGGAACTCGCTTCCTGATGTTGCCGTTGGTGTAGTCTCAGAGGGAGCCTTTAAATTAGCCCTTAACAAAGTCCCTCTTATACAGTGCTTGAAACGACAGTATTAATTCCAAATTGTGCAGGAACGGTGTTAGTTGGCTCATTGCCCTTCCGTA
>JAHWFP010205618.1:0-32092 GCA_023313725.1 Lithobius niger | reverse complement strand
CGCGGGAGGGAGGTCAAACTTGAGAGCCCTCAGGAACAAAATTATCATAAAAGATAGATCAACATGAAAACGCAGAAAAGTTTCAAATAGAGCTGCAGGGAGGGAAAGTGGAACACAAACATCCAAGTTTCGGAAAAATACGAACTAAAAGAGATGTGTATCAGGGAATCAATACTGTATGTTGACCTTGGAAGGGGGAGGGGGTGGGAAAGAAATGGTAAAAATTCACTGAAAACACACACGCGAAATACGCCCCAACGCAGTATTCTCTACGTATAAGTCCCTTAAAGATGCACGATTCTATGTTTTGTAACATTAGGTCAAACAAAGATGGTGGATCCTTTCACTTAACATCTGTCGCTTGGGCCTTCAAAGACCTCTAAGTTTACTGACCGACATCTACTATACTACACTAAAGACCCCTGAATGAAAGGCCAGCTTATTGGTATCTTCTACAGTGCTAAGAAAGCATCAAAACGACGTGACGAGGTTGCTGCGTGTCTTCAACTGTTGTCGATCTTGGAAACCTTGTCAGTTTTAGAAATCTTTCGCATGGCGTCAAGAGATGGCGATACCTACGAAACTTCCCAGCTTGTCTCCGCTATAGGGATGTTTTTAAAGTCAGCGGCTTGCCAGTCGCTTGGGCGCAGGGAACGCTTTCCCATTGAAATAACAAACGGGAAGCGTTTCCGCTTGCAAGCGAGTCGCAAACCGCTGAATTTAAAAACTCCCCTTATGTAGTACATAGTTTAGTTATAGCCCAATGGCACAAAGATGACTCACTAAACCTGTATGGGTCACAGCCATGTACAGGTTATCATGGGTGACTTCGAAAATTAACATGGTTGGATCAAGCTCTCGTTACTTCTACACAACCAGAAATCGTCACTCGAATGATTCGTCATCGTATCGACGCCCATTCACGTGACAGCAATAAACTACCAACAGTATTATTTTGAACAAGTAGGAGTTTATTTACGCACTTGCTGTTAAGATTCGTTGAAGATTTATACACTAATTTCTGAAGTTTATTTTTAGAATTTTAACAGCGAACCTTCTTCCACCCTGCACCGAACGCAACCTGAACTCATCCACCTGACACAGCGAATTAATGCAAATAAATGCAACGCCCCCCCCCCCTCTTGATTCTATCTCGTTTCTGATTGGTAGACAGTAGATTCGTTTGCAGTATTAGCCCCCTGTCCCCCCCCAGTTACCCTCAGGAACCAAGGTCGGCGACCATGGTTGGTTCGGTTGTTTAGTTTACTGCCTGAAGCATAATTTGAAAGCCATAAGTACAGGCAATCGTCTAAGATCAAGCTAGATCGAGGGATTACGACGCGACATCTCGCACGATCTTCGCAATTAGTACATGAAACAGTGTGTTTTTTCGCAACCTGAGTCGGTGGCGTAACTAGGGTTTTGTACTGAGGGGACAACACTAGCCATTTAACCGAATGGTGTGGAGGGAGAAACCAATAACAGTTAGGGGGTTCTGGGAGACCATTGTGAGCTCCCCCAGTGTGGGTCACCTGGAAGCTGACACATTTTTTCTATTTTCCGGCATTTTCTGGCCTTGTAAAGTAAACATTTTTATGAAATCAGTTTTGCTGGCTGCATTATAATCATAAAAAAATTGTAATGTAAATCTTTCAGTTTTTCATACTAGATACTTATTTTTTATAAATAAAATGCGTCTTCAGAATAGTTAAGGTCTTTCAGCTATGCAAAAAGTGACTTGGTCAATTTCCCGAATAAGCCTTCAAAATCTTAGAGGGGGCGAATCGCCCCTTTGCCCCCCACTAGTTAATGCCACTGACCTGAGTTACTTAGGTCAATTTTCAGTGGCACCCCTGGATAACGGGTTTGGTGAACGGGGTTATCTTTATGCCACCTGACAAGTGACCACACCAGTAAAAATGGTTTATGGCCGTGATCTGGTGATCTGGTGATTCGCCAGTTCGAAAACGTGACTTACTCTACTGTGTTCTTTCTAACGCATGTTTTTTTTTTGCTAATGGCTTATTCACAACGTACCTGTATGCTATTATCAGCGATTTGTGTCTATTTACTGGGAAATGAAACAAAGATGGTGTTAATAAAAAAAAAACCACTATAATGTTATGTTTGAAGCTTATTGTGCTGCCTTACCAAACCAAGAAAAACAAGCAGAGTCTGCTTAGGCTATAATAAAAAAAACAAAAAAAACATTTAATTTCCACAGCAGTGGGTAAAAAACAAAACAAGCAATATCAACAAAAATTTAAAACCTAAAAAATTATTTTTGGACCCTCCCAGCGAATGTGGGTTGGAAGTTTACCGGGAATCGTATAATGGCGGAAGGATAGTGTGACGTCATTTCGTCGCACGCGAATCAAACAGGCATGCTAGATGGCTGCCGCTGCTAAATCACTAAATCCAGACAGATTTAACACTTTCCTCAAGCCGTCTTCCAAATCTTGCCTACGTTGTTTTTATTAAGTGACGAAATGTACTAATCCTGTGTAGGTACTTTCATAGTGAATTTTTTCTTCCATGTCTCGAAATCAAAAGTTATTTTACAATCGAAAATGAACTCCAGGTAAATTCAACACTGTACCTTAAGAATTAGAAGGCAATGCATTCAAAATTCCGTGTAACTGTGCTTCGAAAATGCTGAAAATGTCGCCCTGGCCAAAACCAGACCCAGACCAAGTTTGATCCAGACCAGAAAATCGGTTTGAAAGAAGTAGACTAGACAGACAGCCAGTTTCAAAGTTTAGTAATAGTTACACAGAAACATATCGCATAAATGGATACATTGTTGACAGGGATGAAGAACATCCACTTAACATTGAACCTGACACAAAGAAGTTTTTATATATTTTTGTTGTATGCCTTTGATAGTGCACCTTTTCAGAATCGCAACAAATTTTATTTTATATCATACGACTCAAGACTAATTTAAAAAAAGCTTATGGTTGTCCTTGACTAGCGGCCTCGGTAGTCATTCCAAACCTTCACAACGCGGCATGCCCAGAATTGCCACCTGCACTATCGGTATGTCAAATTCACAACCAACTAAAACGGATGACCTCTAGTGTGTCATTGGTGTCACCAGCCCCTCACAGTCTGTCACGTACTTGCTGATTGTCACCACCTTCATAGAGGTCATCCCTGTTTTTACCTTCCGCGAGACATGGAGTGTCAATTGGTGATGAGTCTGTCGTCCTTCCCCTAATTTTTTTAAATTTTTGCAGGAGGTACAGATATGTGATAATATCCATACTAGATTTGGGGGTTTCTTTAACATTTCTGTAACGTGTGGTGCAATGGCAACCCGGAGTGTGGCAATGTGACTGAGGTTGGCGCTAATGACCTAGTTGTCGACGTGTCATAAACCCTCAATCCACCCCCACAGCCCATCATTATACAGTCTAAAGAATAGCGATAAATCCAGGTTTAAAAAAGTCCACGGACAATACTGAAAGCTAGAGTCGTATAAGTTCTAAGGACTCTAGTACTTGGAGCCTCTCTGGGTATGTTAAATATTTCACGCCTTTAGATACTTTGTATATTTCCTTTGAATTGATGCAACTAGATCAATATCAACAACTTGATAAAATGACCAGACAGGCCAGGCATATTCACCTGATGAGTGTCTTGAAAGACAACTCGAAAAGTTCTATATTGCCGGACCGTCGCAAAACAACGTTTTGTAATTGCTGAACACTGAAAGTGTGCAAAGGCTGTCAAACTGTTTTTCGAATCGCACACCTGAGTCTTGCACCTCAGAAATTCGGCTTTGGTAATGGCTGTTGTTATTTATTGTTTATTTTGCTTTTAGCTTATTTTAACTTACTTTTGTATTGATGAATCTCCCACCTCCGGATATTTGGCTTTAGTAATAAAATAGTTAAGAGCCAGTAGGGTGTACAGAAATACACTAAAATGCGTTGTTTCGAGTTGTGCATACGGCTCTTTATGAAGCGTAAGTCATTTTTTAAGATATGTTGTGTTTTTTTTTTTACTTATTTACTTTCTGTGCTTTGCATAGTTTCTACATTTTTTTCCAATTTTTGATATTTTCCAGTATTTGATTACAGTATTGTGTAATTTATTGTGTAGTTTTTCTTAAATATTTGATATTCGTGTGTGATTGCACTATTGTGTAATTCATCAATGTGTATGTATTTTTTTGTTTTTACTATTACGTTGTAGAGTCATTTTATGCAGTTATTTTTGTACTGGGCTCCTAAAAGACCCCTTGGTCTTCAACCTACTTTCAATGTATTTTTTTTTTTAATCGTGTTTCAAATGAAGCCCGTCTTCTTTTTCACTTTTACACATTTTTTTTAGCTCAAGACTAAACGTCAAACAAAGTAAAAACACCTAACCTGGCAAAACGACTAAACCTGATAATAGGACGACCAGGTAGACAAACGACCTGCATTCGCAATGAGTGAGGCCTGGTCGTCTTAGAATCAGGATTTTTCCTGATTTAGGTCTTCTTTAATATTTTTGTGTAATTGTGCAGTTTTGTTGTCACGTTTGTGATTTCCTGTAAGTGTCTTTACCCCGTATGATGTTTAGCCTTGAGCTAAACTTTGTGTTTTTGCTTGATAAAGACTAGTACATGATTCGAAACGTCGAATTTTAAAGTATCCGCGGCCTATCTTGAGTTCGCTGCAGAACGAACACAGATAATCGATTATACGCTTTTGGTAGCAGAGTGCCTTTTTGATATCCAAGATGGTTAAAAAAACAATGGCGGCCGTCAAGATACGCCACGCACATAATAGTGCAACCAATAAGATTTTATTAGCGTTTTGGTGTTGTTCCTATCAGGTTTCGTTCCTGATTTACGTCTTCTTTAACGTTTTTGTGCAATTGTATGTTTTTGTTGTTACGTTTGTGGTTTCCGTCAAGTGTTTTTAAGTATTTTTGATGTTTAGCCTAGAGCTAATTTTTTTTTTGCTTGATAAAGAATAGTACAAGATTCGAAACGTCTAATGAGTGCATCCTATAGGCTTTAAACCATTTTATTACTGTTTTGGTGCTATTATTATTTCTTGCTTGGTTTTGCTTGTAGCTCACTGCAACTTCCTTTTGTATTATTTACAGCGTTTTGAGCTTGTATATTTTATTTGCATGAAACCAAGTTTCACTAAACTGCGTCTTGAGCCAAGTTTCTCAGAATATTGATTTGTCATTCTCTCCACTCACCCGCAACTGCCTTCAGCATCCCAGATGCTTAAAGACAAACAAAAGCAATCCATTATATAGCAGAGAACTCATGTCTAAACTTACTCTATTCGTTGGGAAGTAGTTACGAATAGCACCTTTTCATATTTTCCAATCTCCTCCAGTGCAAGGGTGGTTAGTTATAGACCCTGAAGCCGCCAAAAGTATATACCGAAATTGCTGTAATGTTGGAAGCATTGTTCTTACATAACAAAGCATCGTCTCAACACGAGTGATCGATCTTGGCCGGCAAATTCATTAAACAGCAAAATTCACAAAAAGGACTGCGCGAATGCGTTGCTAGAGCAACACCAAAAACATTTCAATGAAAAAATCAAATAACCAGCACACACACACACACACACACACACACAAAACATAATTAAAAGCCAAAAAAAAAAAAAAAACATTTGCAGCGTTACGATCAGCACACCAGCAACGTGCCTCAACATCGATTGTGAAGGTTTCTGATGCGAACTTGGTTAAGTTTTTGAGTTCCTAACACACATTGTGGCTCATTAAACATCGGTTTGCATTATACTTATTTGTGATGGCGCAGAATCATTTTATAGAAAATTACACTTTAAGGGTATTGGTGGCGGTAGGAACAAATAAATTTATATACACGTGGGACGTGGGAGCGTCCATGTTGTAACTATCGGTACCTTCCTAAACGACCAAACAGAGCGAATCAAACGCACCACTGTTGGTGACAGTTTGGCTCATTCCCTGCTAATATCCGTGTTGCTGCGGCTTGAGAGACGTCAACATCGTCAGCGATGAATCTGTTTCGTCAAAACGGTTTCCTCGCGCATGTTCAAACCTCCACCCCAGCAAACCACCTCCCTGAGATGGTTCGCAATTTGGCACTGCTCTCACCTGGTCACATCTATTAGCCAATCCTGGTCAAATCCATTAGCCACGTCTGGTCGGGGTGAAGGTATGACGTCTCGAATAGTCTGCTGAGCTTGTTGAGCTGTGTTGTAGTTCAGGAAGGTACTGGACGGTTGACGCACCATCACTGCGCACGCGCGACGTCAAGTTTGGAGCCAAACTGTCTCTAACAGTGGTGCGTTCTGTTCTCTCTGTTCGGCGCTTTAGGAAGGTACTGAATTGCATCATAGTCCATCTCTCGTCAGAAGGTCATCTGGGAGTGAAGTTGTCGGTTTCGTTTCTCAGATACAGGCCAGTTGATTCAACATCGCTAGAATCTTGTTTTACCAGAGCAGTACTAAAAGACATCCGTTTTCCGCACGCGCGTGAACTGGTGTTGAATCGAGAGGAGAAACAACCGAGATCCGCCTCAGTCGGCCTTGGTTTGTAGTAGCTATCTGTTTCGCCGCTTAACGCTCATAGAACGCTGTTGCAAGCGGAGGTGCTGCATGCCTGGAGCAATCGTTATTGGAGGGGTATTATTCCGCATCTCTCTATTTGGTTAAACCTATACGGCGTATTTCTAACGTGTGTTATCCGAGAAAACAGTTACGATCAGGTCGCTCCCAAATTTGACCGCAAGGGGTCGCGACCACGAACGAGAGATGGAACCTGCTGTAATATTATCCTGGACACTCCCCTGGATAATATGTCTGGTTTAATGTTGCCGATGTCCAAACAAATGTTACCTATGTCAGCATAAGAGAAGAACGGGGAGGGGATGGAAAAGAAACTTAACACGCACGCGTCGGTACCCTTTACGATCAAAGGAGGACGCGGCGGAAGTAGGTTCATAACAACGCGCCTGCTCTGTAGTGTGTTCATTAATAGCAACCGGGTGCACTCCTACTGAGAGCTTCAACCGTACACGTGTAGTGAACGTGAATGGACGATTGTGAACGCATTTTCAATTTTCAATTCTTTCTGTAAACGTCCGTTCAGGTATCGTATCAAACCATAGGCTACAATCAATCATTACCCTTTACTGGTTTAAAATGGTTGTTAGCTTTTACATACGGAGAACGAATTAGTTGCACTGTTGTGATGTTACTGTTTACAGCATCGTTTTCGGGTGTTTACATTGAGCCTGCATCAACTCAAATTCATGTCGGCCACACACTCAAATTAGACAACAATTCTATCGAAAAAACTCCATTTAGCTGCTTACCGCAAATTAGTAGTTACGTAGCTAACAGCGATTGACGAATTCGGCCAAAATAAGCAACGAACCAAGATGGCGGAGCTTACTTCCTGTTAACGTGCCGGGGTGCCATGGAAACGTCAGAGAGTGCGTTAATGTGAGCAGACAGGCAGTTTCTTTTCCATCCCCACTCCTTTCTTCTCCTGTGATGCCACATGGTTCAAAGTATTTTGTCGGAAAAACTGAAACAAAAAACTTACCACACTACTTGGTTATGTAAGTAATGGGGCCAAGTTTTTGCCTACCGTTTTAGGTTCCTTAACTAGACCTTTGGGTCTCTAGCATGAAACTCAAAAAGTGGCAGGTTCATTCTCATAAACCAGCCATAACGAGTAAATCTTGAATTTTGCTTATTCTGATTTAAGTCTGGCTGCTTCAACGTGTGTGCAGCAACGCAGTAAAAGAATACGTTGGTTTCACAGATGGGAAATGCAGTGGGAATTTCACAATTAAGATTTTTGCTCAGTGAAAACAAGCGTCTAAAAACTTTTGTGGAAACGTGAATACGTTATGGCACCCATTCTCTTACGTCCCCCTCTCGTAACTATGCACCGTTGATGGGTGCCAAACCTAAATGATAAGACAGACGGTGGCAATATGCCCTACGTTGTCACACCAACCACACACAAGTGATTGCAACGGTTTTTCCCCCTTCTCGCATTGCCTCCTTTCATTTTCTTCCCTCTTTGCTGTCTCGGATATCGGAATGCATTAGCCTAATTGACAAATAGAACGAAGGGTCCTGTTTGGATTAGTTCTTTGGCAATCATGAAAAATGAGCTGCAGTTTCTCTTATCGGTTCGACCAGACCTCCAAACATGCAAACGCCCCAAGAGAACGACAGATTCCATTCACCATCATCCATTAGTGCAGATGAAGCAAAAGGAGGCTTGAGTCGAGTCAGCAATGCTTCTGTACCTGACTACACCAGAAGGCGTATGAAGGGTGTGTGTGTGGACCAAAACTTCATTGTCACTGCATAATTATTAGGAAAAACACCTTGAGGCAGTCCTAAATAAGTTTCTTGTTGGCTTTGTCAGCTATCTTTCTTCGGTGTTGGTAAAAGCTGTCTTTGTATTTTGGCCTAACATTTGGTATGTTGTTGGCAATGCATGGTGTGTATTTTTTTGAGTATCTGAGGAAGATCGGGTATTGCTAAGAAAAATTCAGATAAACCCGAGCTTCATGTCATGCAAGTGTGACCTTGCCAGCTAAAGTATTTTTTAAGTCACTGACGTTGCATACCGTTTAAAGGTGCCTATTCATCGAAGAACAGGTTGCAGCTTCTAGCGCAGTCTACCATTATTTAGTTCTATGTAGCACTTGATTTCAACAAGCGAAGGAATGCGCAAAGAAATTTATTTTTACACAACAAACTAGCCTTGTGCCTCCTTAATTATTGAATGTAAGTTGGTGAGTCTATGCGCACCAGGGAGCAAGGGGTCAAGTTTAACGATATCAGTGTCAGTGTCATTAGATGATGCCCATCTAGCAGTTCAAAATCTGTGTTTCAGAACTGCCGATATATTGAAAAACGCGCCCGTGATGTCGTTAGGATTAACTTCACCGCTTGCTTCCTGGTACACGTGGACGCACCAACTTTACACTCAATAATTGAGGAGGCACGTGGCTTGTTTGTCTGTGAAAAGAATTTATTTGTGTGTTCCTTCACCTGTTGAAAGTAAGGGCGAGACAGAACTAGATAGCGGCAAATGGCTATATACATGCTACAGCTTGTCATTTGATGGCAAACCCTCTTTAACCCCCTGTAATCGAATGACTCGGCCTGTTTTGCCTAGTAGGATCCGTGTACCTTGCATGCACAGCTAGTCGCGACGTCTCAAACATGGCCGCGAACTTAACGTCGTTTAGAAAGTGTTATAATAACACGCCAGAGCCGACTATGTATCTTACTGACTTTGATCACACTCAAGCTAGCGAGAATGTCGTTAAGTATTTTGAATCCAAGGTAGATAAGACGCTAATAGATACGGGTTTGATTTTGAATGTGCCTGTGATGGTTGATATAAGAGCGAGTGGGGGGGGGGTTGTTAAGATGCTTTGTCAATCTTCTAGGTTGTAATCGAAGTTCTTGTTTTTTTTTTTTGGGGGGGGGGGGTAAGGCAATGTCATGATGCGGCACACTTCGGCAACACCACTCCGGCACTCCGGCCACAGCTTTCCGCATCTGATTTACCTCGCTGTGTACCATCCATGTATTATACTTTCCTCCATTGCTATAATAGCAAGGTGCACTGCCCAGGAGAAATTGCTCGATAAGCGTGTCATCATACAGTAGATGAGGGTTCGTTTTAAAACGAAACCCTCATTTACAATGAGATGATACACTTATTGAGTAACTCTTTCAAGGCAGTGCGCCTTGCGAGGGCCGTAATTTTTCTCCTGTCGGTGTGGCAAAACGAGTGCGCCTTGCAGGCACCAGAAGGCTATATGCCACGACTTGAACAATCGATGATAAAATCCGAGTCATCCTCAGCCTTGCCGGAGTCTACCACACCAAGTCTTGTCCTTTGCTCCATTTCAGTTTTTTAATGCTCTTGCAGCTTTACCGACTCACAAGCTTTAATAATTTTGAGACGTAGCCAATAACTTGTAGCGGAATTACCCGCGATCGACTAATCATCAGACAAACTCCCGCTGAGAAGCTGAACGAGCTTGGGGTGTCTGTCAATTTCTTGGCAGGTGGTCGGCCAAATTTTCTACTCGGTTCTCTCCTATCGTCAAACAGTTAATTTAAATGCATGACTGCAAAGAGAAAATTGCCGTAGAACCTATCCAATGGAGAGAATTAAACGAAATCATGACTTGAATTCCAGACCTTAACACTTAGAACATTTAAAATGTGGTTAGAGAGATTATCCACAGATATAACCGCACGCTAAGAGAAACGTGACCACGAGGACGAAGAGGTTTGGCTAATGGTAGCCACAAGGCGTAAAGCAGTCAGCGAACAAAACAAAAGTTAAAATCCTTGAAGTAAGTTAAAAGTTTGCGGGCATGTTAATACATTCGAATGTGGAAAAATAAAGAGCTGAACGAATGAGTGATAACAAAGACGCACTTCTACTGAGGCTAGACCAACAACAAAATCTAAAAAAAACCTTGGAGTGGGAGGGGGGGGGGGCAACACCGATGCCAAATCCGATACCAAACCCACATAACCGATCCCAGTTCCCATTTAACCGGAAACTGTAATACTGATTGATGTGTCTTTATACAAAAAATTTGAAAGCATTGCATAATAAACATAGGCCTGCATGCCCGTAATTATTTGTAAAATGGAGGTTGAAAATAATACTGCATATGCTACAATAATTTTAAAACACAAAACCCAGTGTATTTTAACATTTTAATTTGTAATTTCTAAACGATAAGATACAACTGCCTGTAGTCTGAACCACTGGAAAAAATATTAAAAATGGTGTATTCGATTCAAACGTGAAAATCGGTCGACGAGAAGTGAAAATGTCTTCATTTTGATTTACTACCGATCTATCTGGATTTTAACTAAACGGGATCGGCCGAGCTTTACAAAATATGCTTTTAGTGCATTGAGGCCTGTAATTGTATTATTGAGCCTTGTCAAATAAGCAACTGTACAAAACAGTGAGGCCGCCTCTATATCATCAACAATCAATCTTTAACAATCGGATGCCTTTAACAATTAGAAACGGCTCGCTGTCTCATTGTTTGATTCTTCGCTCTTGGCTCATTTTGTCACCCTGATGGTTCCTCAACCCCATGTCCGACTCCGTATTCCCTCCCCCCCCCCCCCTTTTTTTAGACACCTTGTCCAGATTCCCGTGCTACTGCATGCAAAGTTTGGTTTGGATAGTCCGCGTGGTTTTCTCGTGATGCGTGGTCTAAGATTACATTGGAATGCGTCAGAGCGGAGCTATTCTCCAAAGTTATAAAAAAATCTAGAAAATTTATCATTTTTCCAAATTATTTCCCTTTTCATCAATGCGTAAGGAGTGGAGGGAATCGGGATGTTTGTCAAATTATCTTCTATTGGGGAGAGAGTTTCGCAGTTGTGACACAATACGACAAGGAAGGGGAGTTAAAAAAAAAAAGGTAAAATTTGTGTGACCTTACTTGTAGATAGCACCATATAATGATGGCGATGCAAGAGATCTTTAAAACCGTAACACTTGCTGTTAAGAACTTTGAAATTTAAACAATCCTTAATGAAGCTCAAATGTTTGCGCACTAGCAAGCGATACATCAAGTATTTGTTTTTATTTCATTATTTTAGGCTATGACAGTTTTTTTATATTGTATTCAGTACTTAAGCTTGCTTGATGCCCGATTTACGGGCGAATGGCCTGGATTATAAAATAGCCTAACAATGTTTTTTACATTGTTAAGGCTTTGATGGGGAAAACTGGGTACGGCCCGCACTTTAGCTAATAATTAATTTCCTTGTACACCTTGGTTCCGTATACAACGTGTAGCTACAGTGCTATGGATCTATTTGAAAGTGATGTTCGGATACTTATACGGTTAGACTTGCTACGGCTGTGATTGTGGTGTCGCGCGCACAGTTCTGGAGCAAGCTGTTTGAGCGCCCAGGGCCAGTAGTTTATTGAGGGCCCGCCTTATCTCTATTATAAAGCAGATTGCAACCCGCCGATCCCCCTCCCACACGCCTTTTCCCAAATCTACTCAAAAATGAACGTATCACGGTGCCACAGATATAATGCCAAAACACTGGAAGCATACGAATATTACATGAAAGGGTAATTAGACGTTAGACAAAAGTATTTGTCTACGTTTGAAGGATTCCAAATGATTTTCCAACGTGGCAGCTGTGTGAAGTCCACAATTTTGGCAGCCCCCACTTTTTTTGTGTGTTTTAACATTTTTATTGTGAACAAGCCCCAAATACCGGACCGAAAATTAAGTATTTGATGCCAAATTCATATTCCTGTGAGTATTCGTGTCAGACAAGGGTACCTCTATCATAAACTACTGCTACAACTCATAAATTAATTTTTCAAGACCAACTGTATTGACGCTAAGCATCGTCAAAAGAGCATTTATTAAAGTTCAACACTTTTTAAAATTTTATTTTGGAGAGGATCAGCAGCATTTTCGGCGCTCCTTCCCCTTTCGGCGCCTGGGGCGGCCGTCCCCTTCGCCCCTTCCTGCTCTGGCACTGCGTGCGCATACTGAGAAGACGTACTTATTTCAGTCCAATCTTGCTCTAATCCGAAATGCCCCATCGGTCAACGAAGGGAAATAAGAAGCTGGTCAAAGAGTTTTAGCGAGCGTTAACCGCACCCGGTCATCTGCCCGACGCAGCCCTAAGGAACTACCCTATCAGACATAACTACCCTATCAGACATCAACGAAAATATCAAAACATCAACAAAAACATAACGAAAGTCTCTTGCAACTTGTTGTAAATGGGTGTTGTTTAAGCATTGTTGCTTGATCCCGAAGTCCTTCAAAAACAAGAGAATTGAGAAATTAACCCATTCACCCAACAAAGATAAATAAGTTTTCGTTTTCGTAATAATAGACGTTTTGTAACGGCAAGACTGACATTGTTGCACGGGCAATCAAATTGCTAACAATACACTGATCAATTGTTATGGCGAGCGGGACATGTAGTCGGATAATGCCCTCAAACATTTGGCAGTACTAAACAATAACTAAGCGTGCATAATTGTTTAGGAATGCTCGCGGTTTTCGTTCATTATCCTATACTTCACTAATATCAGTTTGTAAATATAAATCTACTCCAAAACGAAACTTGTTAGGATTCCCGCGAAGCTTTTCGGCCGTGTAAAGTCGTGATATCAAACGCCAAGCTCTTTTCGCCAAGCTAATCCCACCGACTAAGAGTTCAAAGGTCAAATGAAATTATTGAAAATTGCTTACTGCGCATTTTTCAATTATTTCATTTAACGTTTGAAGTCTTAGTCGGTGGGATTAGCTTTGGGAAAGAGCTTGACGTTTGATATCCCGACTTCACACGGCCGAAAAGTTTGGCGGGAATCCTTAACAAGTTTTGTTTTGGGGTAGATATCAGATTTTCTTGGACCAAATTGATGAAATCCAATTTTTTTTCTTAGTAATTATGACGTGGAAACACCAACTTTTAACTTTTCCCAATGCGAAAAAGTAGCATAATGGTGTAATACTTAAAGTAATACCGAAAAATAGTAATTGAGAAATGCATCGAAGTATACATTATGTCGATATGCGTTGTTTTACCACTGTGTCCAACAAATTAGAACCTTTACTTCGTTATACATTTAATATCTTTAGGTGATAAAAAACTATAAACTACTTCAACCTAATATGCTACATCCTGCGCTCAAACGATGCAAATTGAATACATCTTCCTAATAACAGTAACGTACGCTTGTCTTTCCTGTTTTCGCTCCGCACCTGTTTTCCGTACAAATGTTATGTCGGCTCATTGCAATTTCCCTAAATGAACAAGCACCATTGAATGAGACATACCATCTCGTCGACTTAATCGAATTGGGTATTCGTTTCATAAGACGACACAACTTGTTATTCTAGGAAAAGTTTCCATTCCGCGTTGTTGGGCCGAAATGTAATTGGAGAATGGTGGGATAAGGGCCGCTCCTCGGCGGTTGTTAGTTCCCATGGAGATTCGGGGAAAGGTAAAACGCTGATCACACAAGACAACAAAGTAATTTAGTGAATGCACCAAACATAATCACGGTTTCGATATGGAAACCTGTTTTTGCGGAGATGTCAGAACAAGTCGTAATCGCCAACTTAAAGAGCTTCAACCCCTTTGTAGTTTGCACGGTTGCCGAAAGAGCATTCTGAACAGTGAACAGGCCCGTAAACAAAGGATCGAAGATGGAGGGGAAGGGTCAAGGGAGGGGGCGTAAGTCAACATTTTGAACCGTTAATGAACGATGAAAATCCGGCGTTGCAGTGGGGGAGCGGTCATGAGAAAGGTGAGGTTAAAAACAGTGAATCCGTTTACCCAGTTTAGTACCAAACGACCAAAGGCATTAATGAGAAAAACTTCAACATTTTAAAGTCTTCGACATGCTCCAATTTCACTGGAGGTTGATTTTCTTTTAATGGACCGTCGAAAAGTGGAAAAATGCTGAAACCTTTTACTCAGTTTTTTTTTTTTTTTAAAAAACATAAAAGGTATTTAAAATTAGAGAAAAACTTCCAACTTTCAAAGTTCATGTTGCCATTTCTTTTCCCTTGGTTTAGAGAGCAACATTTCATATCCTCCATTTCGGGACCTGAGGACACTTTTGCCCTCAATAAATACAGATGCGAACCTATTTAAGTTGCCTTTTGGACATAAATGTCAGACTACCTGAGCGGGAAATCGAACCCACGAACTTTAAAACCAAAGGCCAATGTCCTACCGTTGCGCCATACCGTGCCACTGTGGCTCGGCGGTAGGACCTCGGCTTTTGGTTTCAAAGGTCGTGGGTTAGATTCCCCACTCAGACAGTTGACATTTAAGTCCAAAAGGCAACTTAAATAGGCTTTCATTTGTATTGATTTCACTCTTGTTCAGCCTTTCCGTTCTGTTTTGCCCTCAATTTAGGGCACTTTCGCCCACATTTATCCTAAATCCAGGATTTCAGGGATGTTTTGGTCATTAAATTATGATCAAAATTTGTTTATTGTTTTTGGCTAGAATGGGCCTGCTGGGGGAAGCCACTAGAAAACACAAATGTACAAAAGTAGTGGATGTGGTCCCTGGGTGGCTTCAGGGCACGATCCACATCCTGTCCAATTTCTTTAACCACGTCATCCAAAATTTCCAATAAATGCCGCTATGAGCGTGATGAAAGCACACTCTGCAAACTGTACAGAAAGCGTTGATTAGTGTTAGCGGCGCGTGCCAAACGTGGTATTCTTCTCATTATTAAGGTTCCCGGTGTTGCAGCACTAAAAAAACATTATTTTACGGTAACGGGGACTGTCCTTGAAGTTTTCAGACGATTTATTGCTACGTTAAAGGATCGTTTAATACATTTTTAATGAGAATAGAAAGTGCCACAGTGCAACATGCAGTACAATAAACACGTGCCTTAGTTCTTCGTCTGCCTCATGAGACTGTCTTTTTACGTCCAGTGCACAAAGAGGTTGAGCATCAAGCCATTGTTGTTAACTTTAATAATTTACCGACAATGTACTGTTTCGCTATTAAAATTCGCGTATCTCGCTTTGCGAGTTACTTCCATAAGGCCGGGTTTACGCAACCACTCGCTTTTACATTCTCGTAGCTAGAAGCTAGAAATGATCTGAAATTCCAACATGGCGGCGGTTTTATGTCTTCCGCCTCGCAACGAAAACGGCAAATAACGTGAGTTCAGAAGCGTTTGGGAAAATTGTTTCGTCATGAGGAATTCTTTATATTATTGGCACGGATTATAAGGCTGCAAGTATTTACTCAAACCATGTCGGATTTAGCTAATCCAGGTAGCGTTGTTACCATGGCAACAACACCTTTGCCATCGCGATTGAGTTCTAGCTGCGAGAATGCAAAGACGAGTCGTTGCGTAAACGCGCCCTAATTCACGTTAGCTGATAGAACAGTCCATTTTCAGGTTTGTTACAAGCGCAACTGATGGCAAAAACCGGAGGATAAATGGGAAACGCCTCGAATCTATAAGGTCAAGCCTTTATAGATATTAGGGAGCTTTGAACGTGGTGAATGAAAGAAGAATAAAAACGGAAACGGGCAGTATTTGATTATTAAAAGCTGTGAAGAATCATATGGTTGGTGTATTAGTTTAATTTTTCCATCATGGTTTATTGAATTGGACCATGATATCATTGTCCATTGACCACCAGTACATTCGCAGGAGATAGGTAGAATGGTTGCCTATTGGTCGCCCGTTTAGGCCAGGTATAGCTTAGGTCCTTTGTACACATTTTTTATTTTAATGAAGTAACCCAATGCTGAGGCTGTCATGATTTGTGGATTTTTATGTGTTTGATGAAGTTGTTGTGGATTTTCTGCGCTTGACGACGAGGTGGAGGTATTCTCTAGACGTAGTGCTGTTTTTTTTTTATATGTTCGTGCACGTTTTATCTTTTTATTTAGGATCAGTACCTATAGTTCTGTTCCACCTCTGACTGGTACACGGACTGGTTTACGGTTCTATGTTTTAATGGGGCATAGAATGCAGAAATACTGAAAACAGACAGACACTGCAGAGGATGACGAACGCGCGTCACAAAAAAGAGTGGGGTAACAGAATTTTTAAGATTGGAGCAAAACTGGTCGGGGTCCAACCACCACCAGAAATAAAACCGACTAGTGAGTTTCTTCACCTATTTTACCCATTGTTTTACCTATTCATATTAAAAATCATCCGGCTTATGGCTAGATCCTAAACGCATGCAACAGACCACCTATAAAAACGGTGAATATTACTCTAAGTAATCATTAATTAATTATTTTCAAGCTGTTTGTTAACTGTTTGTAAAGAAAGCTTTTTGTTAGAAAGTGGTGCACTAAAATGGTGATGGTATTATTATGTAAGTGCATTAATTAAGCCTAACAGCCACTACAACTGTACCTGTAAAACAATCGTGAACTAAAACAGAAGCTTATTTAGGCTCAATAAAACGCTAATATTAAAGCTTGATAAAACTCGAAAAAACAATAAAACCTGAAAAAAAACCCCACGTGAGTTGGGTTCTTTCAGACCTTGAAACTAGTGCCATCTTGGTACAACAGTACTCTCATCTTGGACGATGGCCGTAGTAGCTAGTAAGTATGTCAGATTGGATTATAAGCCATGCCGGTGTTGCGGTATGCGTGCACATACATCGAATGTACCGATTTTTGAGCACACAGGCAGCAGTACAAGCACACACCCGCAGTTTTATTCTTGTTATTTTTCAGCAGCGATTTTGTGGCTGTTCTGTATGGCGGAGGCTTTTGGATGTTAATATTGTCCCTGCATGAAGCCCGCCCCCACAGTTCTAATTTCGCACTGCCACAGGTAAAAGTGCACTCGATTATGTGAAATGCGCTTGTGTGCTCAATCTACGCACTCTTACCACACTGCCATGCTACGCCTTATCTCTGGTGAAACGTCAAGAACTTAAAAACTGCCAAATGTTAGAAAATTTTCCGCCATATTTCTAACCATACCCCATTGGTGAGAGAGAACGTTGGCCCTCCACATATTTTTTAAATTTTAAGTTGGAATAAACCTTTTATCTGTTCCAAGTGGAATTCGAACCAAAACCTCCCACTTGCATGCTAGGTTCATTGCTGCTGCACCTCTGTTGAATTTCATGAGTAGCAATCGGAAGTTCCTTGGTTCGAGTCCTCATCGGGATGCACTTTTTCATAATTTCAGTGCTTATTGTGTTTTGCTAGATCCTTGCATGCCAATTACATTCCGACATTGAATCGTCTTTTATTCCATCGTCTTTTCCTTTTTCTTCTTCCTTTTACTTTTTATTTTCATGGTCTTCTGTCTCGTCGTCTACTTTCTTCTTTCCGTACGTGTTTTTCTTCTTTTTCTTCTACTTCCTTCTTCTACTTTCCTTTACTTCCTTCTTCTTCATATAATAATAATAATAATATTTGTTGCGAGAGCAACGGGTCTGGCAAGGACTGGGGAGTCACTAACATCCAGCCACAATTACATGTAAATACAGTGTACATAAAACGGCCAAGGAATGATGATGATAAGAGGTTTGGGGACACGAATGCCTTACCACCAAGGTTAGACCTGCCAGGGACTCAAAGGCCCCCGATGGTATCGCCAAACGTGCAGGACATGGGAAGGGTGTGAAAAGTGTTAAAAGGCCCAAAATGATGCTGTACAATTTCATCTAGTTCTGCTTCTTATAACCTCTTCTGTTTTGTGTTATATTTGTTATTGACGACTGACAACTATAATCAAGTTTTTTTTCAAAGTCTTCTTTCTCTTGTTCATAATAAACGAACAAACAAAATGGAGCCAAAGTTGTGAAATGCTAAAGATGGAAAGAGAGTATCAACATTGCGGAGAAATTCATAGTCATCATAAGTCTAAGAATCTCTGCTAACTTTTCATCCTTAGCAGTTTACAATACTGTGTTTCTTTGTATATCATCATGGGTTGATTGGGTTAGGAAGAAACCTATCAACCGACGACATTACTAATACCAACTGATAATTTCGTTTCTTTAATCTTTCTTTTCTTCTTTTCCTTCTTCATTATCTGCTTCATCAGTCATCTTTTTCTTCCCCTTCTCCATCACCATAATCATCATCTTCTTCTTAAATCTTCCTCTCCTCCTACTTCATCATCGTCTTCTTCAAATTGGATCATAGGTTATAGCGTAAACTTAAGGGTATGTTAACAACACCTCCTACTGACTCCGTGTGTGTGTTAAAGACACTTAACTGACCATCTCGTAAATTTTACAAGCACGCAGCGAACCATTGCGAAATCTAATGTAAAACTTGCAATTAAGCATTACGCTCTTCCCTTCGTCTACCATATGAGCATTGTTGTTGAGCACCGGAAACTTTTCTATCGCAAATCTACTTCTACAATCACTGAAAATAATCTCCAGTAGTTAGCCATTTTCCCACAAGACTGTCTGTAATCACTGACCGTGTAATTGTTGATCTCGGTTGTGTTGAGCTTGTACTTGAGACCGTGATCAAGAATTCGTCCACTGGGGCCGATCCAGTAGCGGATGGGTTCCGGGAAAGCTTCAACTTCGCATTCCATATGAGCGGAGCTGCCGTTCCTGGCTGCCGGCTCATCGTTGGCTATTGTGATATACGGAGGAACTGAAAATAGAAAACAAGGTGGTTGTTACTGCATGCACATACCGGTGTTAAGAAGAGAGATATCTCGATTCTCGACTGTCTAGAACTGAGGCGGCTACCTGCCGAACGAAACCTTACATATTCTATTTTGCACGGACTAACTACATTGGAACTTAACATTTCTTTCATGTAAAAGAACAAAGTAGAACTAGGGGCTTCATGTGCAAATTAACTGTGCGGAAAACGAGACTTGATGGTAGAAATATTTTTTTAGTAACAGAGTGTTTGCTTGGTAATGTCGTTAATGTCATTACTCTGACTCTATTCAACACCAGACTGCGAGCATTGCGTCTTTCGAAATGTTTGCTGAAATTTGAATTAATGTTGCTTGTGACAAAGTCCCAACATGCCTAGAGACCGAATGAGTTTTTGTTTTTTTATGCATTTTAAACATTTTAAGCACTTTAAGGCATTTTTTGTGTTATTATGTTTTACTTGTAACTAGCATCGTACCCGGCTTCGCCCGGGGATTTGTTTGACCCGTGGTTGTTTCCCAGTATTTGCTCGGTGCTGCCTGATCGTTCATTACAACAGTCGATTTTTGTTTGTGTAACGCTCCCCCTTTCCGCCAATCCTCTCCCTCCCCTCTCCCCTCCTCCTTTTATCCCGTCCTCTCCCTCTCCTCTTGGTTTCCTTTCCTTTCTCTTCTTTGCTATACGTAGTTGAACACGTACCCGGGTCCCGGCTCCCTACTTGTAATTGTGGTCAGATTAAGCATTTTAAGCATTTTCAAGTTTTATTATGTTTGGCTTGTAATTGTGGGCACATTTACGTAAGTGGATTCGTCCCTTTTCTTTCCTTCCTGTGTCTCTCTTTCCATAGGATAAAGTTTTATCATTATAATGTTGCGCCTTAAACCTGGGCTGTCTAAAAGATTCTCAGGTTTACGACTGAATCTACTTTTGATCTGTCGCATTTTAACAGTTAAAATTTCAGGATCCTACAGCTGGGTGTCCAATTAATCTTAAACTTCTTATAACACAAAAACTTAATTCTGATTAACAAAATTAATGCACACTGTAAAAATTAGAGTTTTGAATTTATTACAGTAAACTTTTTAAAGTAATAATCTGAGACGGCATAATGAGGATGAGGAACATGTTCCATTTACCCTTCCCTTTGGTTCTTACATTCACAGAGACAGACAACAAAATTAGAAATAACAACACGAGTGAGAGTTTCTAATGATGACTATTCAAATGTTGGTCTTTAGTTCAGTTAAAATTGGAAATAAGCCATCATCGATAATTATACTTAAACCAACATACCCTGCCTTATAACCTTCCGCCTGCCTCACAACACCCACGCGACGATCACATCCGCGTATTTACCACAGCTAAGGTCATTTGAGACGGTAGCTTCATTCCTCGCAGTGAAAAACATAGCTACTGTCTCAATTGGCATTGCGCCTAATAGTCCAGCCACCGTGAACCCATTGATCGTGTCGTCAAAAACCGGAATGATTCTTGTATTTTAAAATCACAATTTATAATTTTCTAGACTAGTGTCTTATAATTTTGCTTCGGTGATCTATTGGAATAATTAATTTTAATTTTTACCGCATTAGTCTATTAGATTTTAGATCTCATGGTAATTACTAGAAAATTAGTAGATGTACACACAGAGATGAAACGTCATGATTATTGTACGCGCGCATTGCATCATTTAGTGACGGATCGTTCTTAAATATAGTTAACAATATTCAACAGGAAATCTCCTAGACGCCACATTTTAAAACGGTTTTTTAGCAAGGGAAAGACTAACGGTAAGTAAATAGACCTTTGGGGCTGTACTTGATGAGGAGGATCGAGAAAAATGGCGCTGAGAGGCATATCGCTTTAAGACATAACGTAGAACACTAAGCCACCTTTATGCACTTACGTGTCATTCAAGTGACGTGACCTGGATTCGAACAGGCGAATCGGTCAATCTTCAGATCAATGCCGTAACCCCTTCATCGATATGGCCACTTGAATACTGGCAAATGTACCATAATCTTCATAACGGGTAAAAAAAAAACGTCGGAGAGATGGATTGGTTTACTGGTTCGAATCTGGCTCACGTCAAATTGAATGACACCAAAGTGCATAAAGGTGGCTTACTGTACTACGTTATTCGAATGTAGGATTTTCACTGTTTGGCTTGTTTCCAAATTTTCTTTATACAGCGATTTGCGATTTATTTAGTTCATTGAGGTTCGTTAGTGATTCTCGATGGTACGTGTTTTGCTGAGTGGAGCTTTGCGTGATGTCGCTGACGAACCAACGAGACGAGACGTGCATAACCGATGCGTAACCGCCTTCCCTGTCGAGACGGAATATCTATTTATATGTTGTAAATAAAAGTTAGAACCAAATATTTTCTTGTTTGTTTGTTTTGTCTTTAATAATTGCAGAGTGAGAAAGCTTGAGTTTACCAAGGGATACAGCAAGTCCATTACAGTTCGTAAGGGTAGTGGGTTTTAAGTGCCTGGAGCATGGGTAAAGTAAAATGATCTCCCTCAGGGCTTATACAAGAGGGAAAAATTCCCACGTTTAAGAAAATTTACCAGTTCAGAGGGAAATCTGAGGGAAGTTGCTCTAGCTGCAAAATGTCTGCCAAATTCGATTCGTCACGTGCCTTTCACTTTGATTTCATTATTGTGTGACATGGAATGACTGTCACGTCCTTACCATTTCCAGTCACCGCAGTTTGCAGTGAAAATTCAGAATTAATGCATACTGCATACTTCGAATTTATTCGCTGTATTTATTCCAAATGGTTTAATAACAAGACTTGGTAGCTTACGAATTTTTTTGGGCAGAAAAGGATCGATGGGCAAATAAAAGAAAATGTTAGCAATGAAGAGGGAAAAACATTTCTGCATCGTAGAAAACACTGCCCACCATTCGTACAAGACTGTGTTGTCAACACATCATTGTTAACTTTGACACAAGACAATGTCACGCATAAGTAATGTCACTAAATATCGCCAGTCGTTTACCCACATTGTCATTTTATAGTATTACTAGCATCATACCCGGCTTCGCCCGGGGATTTGTTTGACCCGTGGTTGTTTCCCAGTATTTGCTCGGTGCTGCCTCATCGTTCACTGCAACAGTCAATTTCTCTTTGTGTAACACTCCCCCTTTCCGTGAATCGTCTCCCTCCGCAAAGCAATATCGTACTCAAATAGTGGCTCTAACATAAGCACTGCCCCACCAACGGGCATTCACCGTTCCGGCCCCTCCCCACTCCCAGTAGCGTGCGAAAAATAACTGTCCTTCGTACATGACGTCATTTAACACATGCCTTTGCGATGACCGCGCAGAGCAAATTGTTAGTCGAGGCAACAATGTGCTTCTTTTCAGGGCAACAACGTCCCAGTTTCAACTTCAAGCCAAAGAATTGACACACTCGCACGTTTTCATTGTTCCCCTTCCGGGGGTCGTCGTTGCGGTTGCTTCATTTCTGCTATGAGACTTTGGTTTATAATGTAAGAAGATTGAGGTGCTCTTTTGTATTTCATATAGTAAACTAACAGTCGTACCCGACTTCGCCCGAGGATTTGTTTGGCCCGTGGTTGTTTCCCAGTACATCTCCATACACACACTAATTTTTGAATGCAAAAATTATCCCCTTTTCAGCCGCCACAACCTATCACTACATTTCGGAATAATTTCATAGCCATTCAGCACACGTTCACAAAAGTAACCAACAGAATAGAATACAACAGAACGGAATATTGTTAGAAGACAAAGCAAACGGTAAGAATGACAGAGAACATGCTGTAAAACACCAGTGTTAGGATACTTACAGTGAACTTCTATCGTAACTTGCTGGATAGCATCAGTTCCAATACCATTGTTAGCAATGCATAGGTAATCACCCAAATGGCGCCGATGAACGTATGTAAAGTTGAGCAAGGCGCCGGTGATAACGTTGTCTGTAAAAGAAAAGAAAAAAAAAAGTGTCATTTTAGACGCCATTTTGTTTTGAGTTTCATTGAGTACGTTAGAGATGAAGCATGCAGGTGGACTCCTCATATCCCGCTATGACACTTAAGATTTTTTCACGACAATTTCATCTCTAAAACACTGTTCGTCCTTGTCAAGGGTTGCCCCAAAGAAAAAAGGAATCCCCTATCCTTTAATGACAATCTTCATTATTTACCGTAATTTTGGCAATAAAACAATTCTACCAATCCCAGGAGTTGCTACTGGAACTATTGAAAGGTATTAAGAACCTGTCGTCGTAACAATCCTGTGCTCTCAGAAGATACCCCAATTTCTTACCGATAATTTTTGCTCTAAAAACAAATGTGACCTTTCTCAAAGGTTGCTCCCGAGAACACATGGAACGATCTTGATCGTTTACAGGCAGTTTTTGTTCTAAAACAATTGTGAGCCTTTCTCAAAGGTTGTTCTGAGAATAGAGGAACACTCTCGAGTATTTACTAATAATTTTGGCTTTAAGAACAACTTGTAGCCCTTATCAAGAGCAGATATTGAGCGCAAAGGACGTCCCTAAGAATCTGACTTGATGACAATCTTGTGTTCTCAAAAGATACCCTTGATTATTTACCGATCATTTTGGGTCTAAAAACAACTGTGACCTCTTCTCAAATGTTGCACTGAGAATATAGGAACAATCTTGATTATTTTCCGATAATTTGTCTCTACAACAACCATGAACCCTTCTCAAAGATTATTCTGGGAACACAGAAACAA
Organism: Lithobius niger; assembly: GCA_023313725.1. Lineage (NCBI taxonomy): Eukaryota > Metazoa > Arthropoda > Chilopoda > Lithobiomorpha > Lithobiidae > Lithobius > Lithobius niger. Next base: position 8,190 of record JAHWFP010205618.1, on the reverse strand, counting down.
TGTTGAATATTTACCAATAATTTCGCGTTGAAGGGCAATCGTGAACCCTAATCTAGGGTTGCTGTTGAACGCATAGGAAGCCCATAGGTAACAATCCTGTGGACTCGGGAAGAAACCGTGATTATTTTACCAATAATTTTGACTCTAAAAATAAGTGTGTGCCCTTATCAAGATATATGCTCTCTTACCACACAGCCATACATAGGTTTATTTACCTATAATTTTCTCTCCCCCCCAAAAAAAACAAAAAAAAAACAATTGTGAGTTCTTCTAAATGGCTGCTCCCCAAAACACAGGTAGTTTAAAGAACGTGTCTTGATGACTATCCTATGTTCTGAGGAGCAACCCTGACAATGGCGCACAAAAGCCCTAATTATTTTTAAAGAAACTACCATCATATCCAATCATCATCATACCATCACTCCGAAAATCTCAATTTCATGAACATATTGTTTTCCTCCAAGTATTGGTCAAAACTGCACCTTTAAAAAAATTCAGCGTTTCAATTATTTGAGAGATTAAATCCCCCGGTGTCCTTTTATACTTACGTATTTAATTCCACATGTTGGACAGAGAATTGAAGTGGAAAATTTGAAATAATTCCCATAATGGGTTTAAAGGTTACAGGACATACCGACATAGAGAGACACAACAGAATGACGAATGGACAGAATGATCTTCCACGCGGCACATTGCACGACGTGTTACTAAAAAGGTAAGCATACTTTGCCACGGCAAAGATTAGTGAGTAAACACACACATCAAATTCTAGTGTCATGTTCTAAGTGTACGTAGTTTAAAATGGAACTACCAACACTCTTGTCATGCACAATATACGCCATGTAATTTTTTTTATTTTTTTCTAAAACTAGGAAACAGGCTTTGGGCTTATTACAGGCGGATCTTATTGAAACCAAGTTTCATGGATGGTTCCAATTGACTGCTAAGAATGAATCGTGTACCAAATTTCGCGCTTTTAGCTCAATTTGTCAGAATTTGTTGGGCAAGTCTCAGGGAGGGGGAACAGGGGGGTGGTCGGGGCCCTTACGGCGTATTTCTTGGGATTTTCATGGCTGGTTTGATTTGTACTGCTAAGAATGACTTGTGTACCGATTGTAATGCTTTTAGCTCAACGTGCATAATTTTGTTGCTTAACAATTGTACTATTCAGAATTTCAGGATTCCAAATTTACAATACCGTAGTGAGTTTTAAAAATAAATTCCAAAAACAATAATTTCTTCCACAATAATTGGTCAATTTACGGAAAATTCAAGCGCAGCAATAGTTTTAAGGGTTTCAAGCTATGTACCAAATTTCAGTCCAATCTGACTTTTACAAATACACTTTCCTGTAACTGGGTTTCAGATACTGCAGCGTTGCTGTACTTTTTAGTCCACGGGAAACCTTATTGCTGTAGTCAAATATTTTTACGATTTCACTTTTGCACACGATGGATCAGCTAATGATCGGAGCGTTATACTTGGCTAAACGACATCGCTGGAAAATGTTTAAAAATTACTAGTCTTAGCGTGCTTAGCACAGCTCAGGGTTCGTGCTTGTCTTTCAAAACTTGGAAACGTCCTGGAAAGTAATTAATGAATTTCCATGCCTGAAAAAGTGCTTGGAAATCTTGAAAAATGATACATGTATCATCAGAAGAGTAATGAACGGAAAGTAGACAACTTGATTGAAGAACATTGAAAAATTTAGTCAAAAAAGTAGTCGAACGCGCAGACTTACATTATTCTTCCTTTGTTTTGGATTGAAAAGTTTTGAAATTTACATGTATAATGGTTGTATATATACAGTAGTAAGGTTTCAGGTGGACTAAACAGTACAGCAATATTGAAATATCCGAAACCTTATAGGAACGTTTATTTGTGTCCCTTTGCTGTTTTGACTTCAGATCGGTTAAACTTTACCTTAAGCATCAACCGAGTTCGTTTTTGCTATTTAATTCATGCTACTTTTGGCGTATCATGCACTTTAAGTTAGCTTGTTTTAATGTTTTGTATCTTTATCAATTACGGTTTGCACAAACCAAAATGGAAACAAACCCTTTAATCTTCACTGTACGCCTTGCATCTGACGTTTGCTGTTAAAAGTTTATTTGTGTTCCTTTGCCGTTTTGATTTTGGATCAGTTAAACCTTACCTTAAGCGTCAAACGGGTTCGATGCCTAAATATGATTCACACCCCGCGTGGAAATTACTTTAATAAAAATTCAATTTTTTTTTTTCGTAGAAATTGCAACGGCTTCACCAACACCCTGCAACCCAGCTCACAATACGGTACGCATGCGCGTATCACAGAACCGTTAATTTCTGCCGCAGTCATAACTCAGGCTAAAGCTAATTCACACTTGGGAAGCGGAAAAAAAGAAAGAAAAAGGTTCGGTTCGCTTAAAAATAAATTGGTTTTGTCCGTTTACCCTGTTGCTTAATGCATTCGTAATTAGTTCCCCCGTTCTAATTTGTATTTTTATTTCTCTATTCTGGACTCTTCTCGTTGCTCGAGATAAACTTTGGAGTAATTAGTCCTTATGTTCGCGATCCCAACGCATATATACCAGCCAAGAGCCAAAATAAATAGCCTTCGCCAGGCATATAGTACACAGAAAGTGATGACGTCATGATCGGTGAAGGCAAGGAGCTGCTCGAGGTTTACATTTGGCTCTCGAGCGGGCAATTAACGAGGATTTTCAATTTCTTTAATTAACGCCCACCAAGACAAAAGGGAGAAAACGAAAACGCAATTTGCCTCTCGGAATCGATACAGACGCGAAAGTGGAGTCTAATAATCTCGACACAAGTTTCATTTCAAATCCTCAACAGCACGTGGGAGCAAAATTAATTCGAAACAAAACTTCGTCCCAATCGCACCCCATAGTGCGAGCATGCGTGCAACTGCATAAATTAGCCTACCAGACATTTTAAAATTTTGCGGTTGAAGAAATATGATTATTTGAACAATATTGAACTCTCGCGAGTTCATTGTCCCCCGTTTTGTTCACTCATACAAAGTTTGTCCTAGTCAATAGAGCAGTGACACGACGTAGTATTATTGTATATAACTCTATGCTGGAGCCTTAATGGGTTAGTTGCAAGGGGCACTGCAGAGAGAAACAGAAGGGCGTCATACTGAAGCCGATGCTGTTAAGAGTGATTTCTTAGACGCGATTTTTGTTGTTGGGGAAAACAACGTTATTCTAAGCCTAAGAAATCCGCTCTTCCGTTGTTTTTTCCTCCATTTTTATGTAGTGCACCTTGTAGTTATGCCCTCCAAAACCCATACTGGTGCCAATATGGCGGCAAATGTCACAGCAGCTTCAAAACGAGAAGCTTTCGCCTAGCGACTAATCCGCGAGTGGAGATCTTTTTTTTTTTTTCGAACTGGAGTGGATCGGGCACAATCGTTTGGGCAAGTGATCCGTAATTCCTTCCTGATCAACGGCCGCATATTTGACGAAGGCAGTACATAAATCGTAAGATTTCGTGCGTTTTTTTTCCTTGCAGCAGTGCAGCAGCTGCAGAAGTGTGCAAAATGCCTACGTCACGAAAACGTCATAGCGCTCGATGACCGGTCGGCCTTTGAAGGTAGTGATATTATTCAGCCAAGAAAAGGCCGCCAAGGCTAATCCTATTAGCCAACTTAATCGCACCGAATAATACTTTGGACGTTAAATGAAAACTTGGAGGTTGCTACCGCCAGTAGCAATGTTCTAATTTTCATTTCACTTTCGAAATTTTAGTCGGTGCGATTAACTTAGCTAATAGGATTAACCTTGGCGGCCTTTCCCGGGTTGAATGATATCACTACCTTGAAAAGCCGACCCTTTATGGAAACTTGGCGGCTTCTTTTATACCGGTTTTGGTTTTGGGTGGATTGCCTTAGCTATAAAAAAAAAAGCACAAAAACGATGACGTGAACACAACTAAAGCGAGCTTAAGCTCAGATGCAGGCAACAACACCCTTCATTGTTGCCAAAATAGCGGGTGTTGTTGTCTGTGTCTGAGCTTATAAACTCGTTTATTTGTGTTTACAATAATGGTTTTGTGAACAAGGCTAAGATTTTCGCCGAGATATAAAAATTCTCGTGGTTTTTATGTCATTCTGGGACATCACCAGTCAGGTCAGGTGGCACTTTTATCATGCCTTTTGCAACACCTACGAAGTACCCATTTGCTGGGTAGTGTTGTATTTTTGACAAACAAACTACTATTAAGTTCCGGAAGCCCACACAGTACATAAATATATCAAGTAGTTTTACTAGACGTCCACCTGGGAAATTTGAGAGTGCGTAGTATATTTGTAACATCTTGCTAGCCACCGCGTATCCCCCTCTTATACCCACTAAATCTGTTTGTGCATACAAAACTGGTCCCGGAAATCACTGTCATCATACGTTGTAGGATCACCCCTGCCTGCAGGTTGGGCTCGAATCCGATACATATAATGCTGATGTTCTTTGATGAACTCTAGGTAGATCATAATTGCAGTTAGCCCACAGCTGATCCTGCCCCAGCATAAGACTAAGTTGGTCCGCCACTTAGGTCGGAACTAAGTCTAGTCCTTTGGGATTCGGCGAAACGGGAATCAGCGAAACGGCCATACACCATTAGAATTTGGAACTCATTGCCTAGTGCGACAGTAGCTGCATCCTATGTAAATATTTTATAAAGGTTGTTGTCGCTGGCCGACCTATCATCATTTTTAAAAAGGTATGATCACTATGCACGTTAATTAATTCACCGATTCTCCCTTGTTGCACCTACTTGAGGGGCGTGAGAGGCTACCATGCTCCTTCAGCAGCTATGGGAACTATTCTGGCCAATTCTGGAGAAATTTCGGCCCCTACGATGATCGGAGGTTTCCCGGATCGAATCCCCGGGTTGGCACCTCCCTTTACCAGATATTTCTTCTTCTCTAAAAGTCTGGTAAATGTTCAAAATTGAGCCGGTTCGGCCATACAAGCATTAAGTTGCTTCGGCTGACTTAAGGCTCAAAGAAATTAATTAAAAAAAAACAAACTTCTGAGGTCGTCTATGGACACGTTTTATTGTGTATAACTTTACTTTTACTCATTTTCATTTTTATTCTCTTGTTTCTCATTTTACAATGTTTTTACTACTGGTTGACAGGCGATTGGGGGATTCTGGCGTTTTAACTTGCGTCCAGTCTTCTTTGTGCCATTTCTTAAAAACAGAAGTACTATTCTTTTCCCGCATCTTAAACAGTCCTTCATTTGTTTGATGTCACTGACTCCCTAGGGTTCTTTCCTGACCTGTGTGCTATTGCACCAAACATTTACTAAATTTGTCATAAAATTTAGTAATGTTATGGATCATATTCTATTTAAAAGCCAAAAAACAACACTTTCATTAAAAAAGAAACACGCATTTACTCTGGCTGACTCTTCGTAACGGAACTAGTGTTCGTCCTTCAACAATCGTCAGCTTTCACGAAGAGTTATAGGCTACCTTCGGCAACTTGGTGATGGATCGCTGGGGAAGCAAACCTACTTACAAGACGGTATATTCTCGTTTGAAATGCCACTCGAGCGAGCGCTCGGTTTGTTTTTTTCAGCTTCGGAATACAACTCGGAGTTGGGAACAATTATCGAAAAAAAAAACTAGGCTCACGTGAAAAATGGTTTATTGGAATAGCAAAATCGGTTAAAATTTGGCGAAATTATGAATTTCAGCAACCTGGACCACGATTCAGTTGACATTTTTATTACCGGCGGTAATTTAAGGTAGTGGCTTGCACACACCCCCCCCCCCCGAGATGTCAGGGCGGTGAACTCCCGTTTCGCCAAATCCCGTTTCGTCAAATCCCGTTTCACCGAAACGAACTTGACAAAATTTTACGTACACGAAATTAAATGCCTTATTTCTATGTAATGGGGCTTTAAAAGGCAAACATTTAACAGAGACAAGTAGTGGTTGAATAAGACCAACTGAATTATTAGCGTTTTGAAAACTGGCAATACAGACGGAAAAAAGGTACTTTAAATATTGTTTAGAATGCTTGTTCGTCACTACGTCAATGAATGCCAAGGTTCTCTTTTAAGAATAGTTAGTTGTGCACGTGATGGTTACCCTTTCCCAAATGAAAATTCCCGTTATGCAGAATCCTGCTTCGCTAAGTAGAATCAAAATATTCTTCAAAAATTTAACATTGCAGAAGTTAAAGTGGCATGTCTAACTGGAAGTAATTTGTGATTAGCTGGGGTTTCTGATGTTATGTGTTTAACCGCAGCGAGCGCGGCAGCGCGAGCGAGGCACGTAATTTGAAAAAAAATTATGCAAAACGGGATTCTGCAAAACTGGTGTTTGCCTATAAATGTCTGACCATTATCTTGTAATAAATGTTCGCGTCTAAATGTTTTAAATATTTCGTGTGCCTAAAATCTCGTGAACGATATTTGGCGAAACGGGATTTGGCGAAACGGGACTGTCCCCTGAGGCAAAAACTGTTAATCTGCTTTCTTTTTGGCGTAACCGTCACCGTCATACGTAACCGTCGTCGTATCGTCGTATCAGGGCAGACCTTTGGCATAAGAGCACAATCTGTTTTACGAGGACCCTTTTTCAAGCGTGCACGATTAGGGTCGCGCAAAGATGAATGGATGTTTCTGAGGCGCCGTCTCCTCAGTCAAACACCTCCGCGGAAAAGACAGCAGAAACGGCTGAGAAGACTACAGCAAAGACTTTGTCCGTTCATCTATACGTCGGCAACTCCGGAACGGTATCAGATAGAGACAAACGGTTTTCACCATTAGATTCAACGTCCAAAAAATAGTTAAAATGAAAAAAAAATCCGGAAATATAAAGTGCAAGTGGCATACAAGTGAGCCCATCGTCTATGGAACGGCACCAGATAGAGATTAAACGGTTTCCACCATTAGATTCAATCAAAAAATTAGTTAAAAAGACAAAAAACAAACCAACCGGAAGTATGAAATGGTAGTGGCCTACAAGTGGCCGGAAGTGGCCGACACGTGAGCTCATTATCTAAGGAACGGTACCAGATAGAGACAAACACTTTTCACCATTAGATTCATCGTCCAAAAATTAGTTATGACTAAAGAAAAACCGGAAGTATAAACGGAAATGGCCCGAAAGGGGCGGAAGTGTCAGAAAACCGGTTGCGACCGGTTGTTGTCTAAACATGTGGTCATTGTTTTCTGAAATGACAGGGGCACTGTCCCTTCTTCCCTGTGTGCATGCCACCGATTTATAGCACCCGCATACGCCAGTAACTCGAATGTTAAACTTAGTTTACATCAGTTGTATCTTTTACCCTTTAGTTTGAATTAACCGCGCCTTTGCGCATTCTAGCTTGAGCACTCGCCCTGCTCCCCCACAGGCCATTAATGAAATATGCGTTGCTTGCTGTGTCCCGTCTTTAAAATACGACACATTCGACTGAAGAATGTCTCCGTGTCGACTTGACATCTTAAAAGTTAAAGGGTATGCCTGTTACATTTAGCGATTTGGATGATTCTTTCCATTCACTGCTGTATGTGACATATTTCGGCCCTTGGGGGAATCAATTGATGACGGCTATGAATTATTTATTTCGTCGCTTTAATTGAATTAATGGGTATCGAAAATTTCATTAATAATCGATGCATAAATTAATGTCCAATAACTCAAATTCTTGAAGTGTACTGTCCGGAACAGTTTCTCATCTGATTACTGAGTACCCCGGCGGGCCTCCCCCACCCCCCAGGAAATTTCAAATCTGGTTTTATGAAATAATTTTCGGCACCATAATCAGCCTCAGTGTCACTTTATGGAAAAAATGGTAAAAAGGATTAATATAAATTGTGTTACAAACATGCCACCAAAGATAAATAAAACATAAAGAAAATTACTAACTGTGTTTACGATTTTAAAATGAACACAAAGATCAACCTCATTGAAGGCAATGACGTCATCGATTGATTTGCTAAAAAGTATTCATTGGTAAATATTTTTAAGCACAATATATTTGTTCGCCACTGGGTATTCCTTGACCGTGTTGGCTGCCCATAATCAGTTATGACAATAGTGACTCCAGGAAAATCAACAAGCCCCGTGACGGACAAACGAATTGAGCGTAAGAAGTTAACCAAAAAAGATTTTTTTTAGAAAAATAGTTTGATGACATTCGTTTCAACATGGGACGACGTGCTTCAACGG
>JAHWFP010205615.1:0-11544 GCA_023313725.1 Lithobius niger | reverse complement strand
AGTGATTCAAAGCACCGAGTCGATTGAGTTTGACGTTTTTCGTTCGCCATAGCTGTTTGCTTCGCGACGGATTTCGCGCTGTCTTTCTGTTAGATTACACGCTGCGTGTAGGCAGATAAAGATAACAGCAAAATCCTCTGCAGCCACCAATAGCGTCACGTTTGACGTGATGTGACGTCTTCAGGCTTTTGAGCCTCAATTTTTCTCATCTCTCCTCTTCACTTTTTCAAACACGCTGATCAACTTTTTATCGGCGAAAACTGTTGCAGCGTAGCAATTTCGTGCAGCAACATGCGGTAAATTAAAAATAAAAAAATCCCGCAAAAAAAAAAAAAGACTTGACGAAATGAAAGAAGGAATAATAATTGAAGAAAAAAATTTGCGTGCTTAAACTTGAGCCGAAAAGCTTGTTAAGGGTATAAAAATAAAAAAAATGCAAGTCTTCGTGCAAAACCCGATATCCCAAAGCCAAACAAAAGGACGTAATTGGCTACGCCGACGGGAAATGATAGCGTTACGTAAGCAACGGGGAAGCAACAAAAGCGTTTTCGAGAAAATGATGCAAGATTCAAGTTTAATCAATCTTGCGGAAACCAGTCATCATTGGAGCGCAGTGATGTTGTAGCGCGTGGTTGATATTTCCTCGTCAATAGTCCTAATGAACTGGGAGCAACTAAACATAAACACAAACATAAACATAAACACATAAGCAAGAAGACGGCGGTGAGTTGAGAAACTGAAAAGCACCCATAATTTAGGCTGTTGATTTCGTTCTGCGAAATGTAAGACGATTCTACGCCCCCTCCCCAGGGCCGGCGCTAGGGGGGGGCCCTAGGGGGCCCCCCCCCCCCCCCCTAGATTTCAGTTGTGCCCCCCTGGGTGCCCCCCAAAAATTTTAGAGTTCAGACAAAATCACAAACTAAAATGGTATTCATGCCAACAGTTTAAAAAAAAATACGGCAACGAGCTTGTACGATTTTCTTGTTGTCAAATAGTTGAAACTGAAAATTTATTATAACCCCCCCCCATGGCACCATCCCTTACACAACACATACAGTTTCCTCGATGCACAGGCCTATTCGTTCAGCCATTTTTTGATGAGTAAATTAATTGATAAAACTTCGAATCACTGTTATTTACGAGAAAAGAAAGCCGTTGACAATGTGTGCCCTCCCGGAGAATTATTCCTGGTGCCGCTACTGCCCCCCCCCCTTTCCCCGAAACGTGTCATAATGCTAAATAAATTCCTGGAGAAGAATAAGTGAAGGTAGTAAGCTCCGGAAGCCGGATACGGCAGTTGTGTGTCGTAAAATGCTTAACTTTCGGGATTCAGTTCTGCCCATACCACACTTGGGGAGCTAACAGCGCTCCCCCTCACCCTAGTTGACTTCTTTCGGCCCCTTCGAAAATATATGTTTTATACTTTCGTTAGAGTGTCCAACAGGTAGTTAACGAAACATTTGAAGGCTTTTCACTTGTCCTCTTTTCATCGGCAGTCAGTTGGCATTTAGTATTTGCAATATACGTTTGTCTGTCGAAAGCATTTTCCCTGGCTGGTTGGGCTAACACAGTCCGTCTCTGTTGGGCAGTGGCGGACTGGGGTAAGCTCAAACCAGACCCGCAAATATCTTCCTCCGACCCATGCCTATTTAAAATATTAAAAACCCGTCTGATCTGCCTGTCGAAAGCGGAAGGGATTGGGGGGGGGGGGATACCTCTTTCATCTACCCTATCCATCATACCCTTTTCATCTTTTCAAAAGACCGAAAATTCGATAATTTCTCAAATAGATAAAGCACACGCACTAGTACCACGCATTGAATTTTATTGAATAAATTAACGTACCCGACGGATACTGATCTATTTAAAGTATATTTTACAAAAAGTTACATGTTGAGTTAGGAGCGGCGAGGGAAAAACGGCACCGAACTTCAATTCTCGCATACTTCAGTGCGTTATCTTTTACTTCGGAAAGTTTCCCGCCACCCCGATAGGCCAGTCCACCTCTGCTGTTTGGTAATAGGTTGGTGTTTATGGTAAGATTTTTTTTTAGTGTTGTTGTGAAACTGTCGGGTTACCGATTTTAACACACGTTAAAAGCGTTGGTTGCCAAATTAACCCGCTGTGGCGTAATTGGGTCAGTTTTAATGCGGCAATGACGTACCGGGACGTCACCCGCACGCATTAAAACATTAAATGGTGACGCAAACCCATTTCGGTTGCCCTTTGGACTTAAACGTCAGGTTGCCTGAGTGGGGAACTGAACAAATGACCATTAGAACAGACCGTCGAAGTTTCTTAAAGCCCCTTTTAAGTCCGATGCCAAAGCCCCTGGCAACGCACCCGCGGATATTGTCGCCACAAAACACAATAGTTTTTGTTATTTATTTTTAGGGAGCACGAACCCAAATTGGGTTATCTACCCCGCGACAACAAGAGGGACAATTTAGCTGGATAAATCCAAGCGGAAAACCCAATAGAGAAATAGAAAAAAAAAACCAGTAAAACAAGAAACAAAGGAGGATCTCAATGGAGTCTGCATTGCGAACTACGGAGGATGGCAAGTCATATTAATGTCATATTAATAATTTACTGCCAATTTTATTTCTATAACGAAACAAGTGTATATAAACAACTCAAGCCACAAACCCACAAGCATTTAAACAACCAGAGTATTCAATGTAGTTCCTCATATGAAATGGGTTAATAACAGATTTTAACGCCTATTGTGAACATCTGCCTCTTTAGCTCAGTGGTAGAGCACTGGTCTCGTAAACCAGGGGTCGTGAGTTCAAACCTCACAGGAGGCAACTTTTTTTTTCTTCGTTATCTCAAATGTTTGGTTGTTTTTAACATTTATTATTTATTTTTTGGTTGGTCCCTTAGTATTAATTTCGTTTTTCGTTATTTGTTCTTTATCTGAAGGCGTAAATAATTATCTTTTGCAGTTAATTTAATTCAACAAACTAACCTGACCTTTCAAGCTTTAGATTGCAGACGTAAACATCGCTGTCGTATTTATCTGTATCTAAGCAACGTTAACGTATAGCTCAGTCGCTGAAATCAAAACAAACAATCATTTAATGGAATATTCCCCTAACGAAAAGACAGTAAAGTTATCTAGGTCACGATGAATAATAATATATTATAATATATTTATAAGGCGTTATTCAGTTCTCATGCCGTTGTAGTCAATCTCTTAATAAAAATCCAGATTGAAATCATACAAATAGATTTTCTTAATGCAATTGTGAAGAATATTTTCGGCGCATCCCACGCATTATCTTACAGCCATGGGACTTCTGCGAGGCCGAGCTGCCTCGTCTTTCGCTAGGTGCCGTGGGCACACTAATGGAGTTCCGTAGAGTATCTGCTGAATACTTGACACAATTCATTTATCCAACGCTTTAACACTAAGTGCTGTCTGGTGCAGTTGTAGGGCAAGCTGGTAAGGAGTTTCTTCACCTTTAGGGCAAATCACCTATCACACTTCTACGAGTCATAAATTTGCGCGTCAAATTTTACGAGATAATTTTTATGACCTATGCCTGCCTACCGAAAGCCTTTTTTCAACACTTAGCAACCAGTCTCTTTGTAAACGCCCTTAACAAAGGACGATATCGGATTTTTTTTTTCCTTAGTATTTTTTTTTAATAACGAAATATTCGGTAAGCTCCAAAAATGAACGTTCTAATATGATTTTCCTTAGTAATCTAAATATCTGGAGTCTGCCGTATTGGTTAACCATTCCCCAATTTCTTGGTTATGATTTTTTCCCAAAATGATAAACATTCCTTCCTAACAAGCAAACATGGAACAACCTGTAAAACAAATTAACTAGTTAAATGGCAATTGGGCTCAAACAGCTGTGTGGCAACGCCATCTACCGAGAAGAAATTGTTCCTAAAATTAGAGATTTCTAATTATTTACTGAGAAATTGTGTAAAATGCAGCAAACACACACACAGTTCTCATCTATTGTTTTTGTACATGCCAAAAAAAGCCTTCGATACAAAAAAAGTAAATAAAAAGCTGAACAATGTAAGAATATAAACGAGAGAGCTATACACAGCAAAATACGTTTTGACTGTGACGTTTCGGGGCCTGTTACTTACACTTCGTTATCAAACAAAATTAAAATAAAGGAGACCAGACTTTCCCCAGACTTTACGGCATAACACCTGTTATTGTCAGGGCTGGATTAAGGGGGGGGGGGGGTGCTTTGGGTGGTAAAGCACCGGGCCACAGGTCGAAAAGGACCACAAGGGTGCTTCACGGGAAAAACTAGGGTATCGACGAAATAGAGCGAAGCAATTATTAATCACACAATAAAGTTGCTAAAGTTAAAGTTGCATAAACATGTATTAATGGCAGCCATGGTGATGTCATGAAGAGGAACCCCTATCCAAGTACCTTCCACACCTGCCAAACAGCCAAGTATGAGCGGAGAATTCTCAACAATTGGAGAACAATCAACTACAAATTTGAGTACAATTTCAGCATAATGTCGTTTGTCACAGCTACCGTGAAAACTGGTCACGGGGAGTGTGTCATTGTTGGCTGGCTAAAGGTTTTTGCTTGTTGATTTTGTTGATCAGGACTTCGTCGGGCAGATACCCGGGTGCGGTTAACGCCCGCTAAAAAAACCCTTTGACCCTTTGAGCAAAATGAAAGTTACCGTGTTGCCAGGGAAGGGAGGGAGGCAAATCCCTACTGGACTCTAGACTAAGATGACTCCTACCTGCAGATTTTTGTTTGCAGCTTACAGCACACAATCACACAATGCTTACGTGAGACTTTAAACTAATCCAAGTGTCACATCTACTATCATCACAGCATGCCATATAGTTTCATCTAAGACATTCATGGCTGACCAATTTCTGTCAACCGGGGGTCGCAGCGGATTTTAGAGAGAAAAATAAGAGGAAACAAGGAAATTTTTCATTGAAAACTTGGGAAATTAAGGATTTTTTTACGCGTAAAGTAGGTAAAAATAAGAATTAAAATTAAAAAAAAATATATTTGCACAAAACGAAGTAAGCAATGAACAATTTTGAGCTTAACACGGCAACTTTTATGCCAGTTTGCTTTTAAATTGCAAAAATTACGATGAGCTAATGAGGTGTTTTTCATAGACAGACTATTTTAGCGTAGTTATATAAGCAAGCACGTACGGATTACTCAGATTCCTTAACCTTATTCTGGAGGTAGAGTTTGTCGATTTTAAGGGGGGGGGGGTACTTCAACGAGCTGTGTACAATTTTCCTTAGCAGACAGTAATGGACCTTTAAAGAGAATAAATATTGTTTTAAAAAAAAGTATGGAACTGCAAGTCCAGAAAATGTGAAAAAGTAGGAAAATAAGGTGTGTTTTACGTCAGTACACATTTTTCTTTACTAGTAATCTGTGTAAGTTTTCTACAACTTATATTTTATTATTTTTATTTTTTATTTTTGCTGTGTCAGGAGGGCTTTAAATTATGTTATAATAGTGTTGCACCCACAGACGCCTAAGTCTGGGCCCAAACTTAGCGCGGTAATATCGTTATCTTTACTTGAGTTTGAGCTTTTTGCCTTTTCCTAACAACAGCCACTCGCGTTTTCACACTTTATCGAATTCTTGTCATTTTTTTTTTTACCAACAGCTAAATTTCACGTTTTCATACTGATACCACCCCTGCACTAGAACTCTCGCCGACTAAAGACGGGTGAATATTAAACGGGTGAAATGACGTGGCTCTTTTTTTTTATGGATTTTGACTTACTGTCATTCATCCTCTCCTGCAATTTATTTAGGCTCACCTCCTTTTTTAATATACCTAGCGATATGCACGCAACAACGATCGCGCTTGTTGTGATTGTTGCATTGATAACTTTGAAACAATTCAATCAGCTTCTACGAAATAAATAAGTCTTTCTATGGTGGTATCAGGCTAAAATTGTAACAGTGGTGGACTTAAAATTGCCAGTTTTTTCCCCGCCCCCCCATAAAAATTCATATCCACGGCCCTGGAACCTTTGCTAAGTCCTGAATTTAATTCGTGATGAAAATTCCTTATTACCGAACTTGACCCAAGGATTAACTTCAAGCCTCAGCTGAATATCTTCACTTTACTAAATTTCGCACCGGCATACCTAAGCCTAACTTGAGCTCCCTCTTTAAATTCTTCCATTCTTCATCATTTTTACCCCGCCCCCCCCCCTTTTTTTTTAACTTTTAAACTTGAAGGCACCAAAAAACAACCTTTATTTAAAGAAGAAAAAAATAAGCTGAAACTCTTTTGCTTTTAAGTTACGAGTTATTGGCAGTCTACGACCTTGAAGACGCCAGTCAGCCACCACAGCGGGCGGAGGAGAGGAAGTCAGAATCTTCGCAGGATCTGACTTAGCAGAAGAGCGCCTCTCTCTCCCGCCAACCGAAAAGCCGAACAACAGGGCCATTCTTCACACCGTTCCATTGCGTTGCCGTAACGACACGTCAAGGGAAATGACGCTCCGTGTCACCGAAATCAATTCCTCCTCGCGACTGATTACGCATCGCTGTCGGGCTAAACCGGGGGCCCGAGATTACCAGATCAAACGAAGGCGGTAACTTAATGCCTGTACCCTCAAACCGGGAGATGGGCTTCTAAACATTAACTGCTGCGTTAAAGGCAGCCATTAAGTAGGGCAAACCGACTATTTTATGGTCCTCGGGCACACTTTGCAGAAACAACCAAGCACCAAACACGTCGTCAACATATAACTTAACTCCAATTGAGGATTACTGTCGAGAAGTGATCCCCCGGGTGCGAGGCTCGATCCGGGATGAATAGTCGTCCCTGTACTTCAATAAATTTTGTAAAATGGAGCAAGGTTGCTGCCACTCCCGAACATGCGCAAAAACATTAAAGGGAAATCCATGTTGCATCATAAAAAAAAAAAGGCTTGATAACGACCTGGCTGCCGTAATGCTCCCAAAATGCAACGCGAGAATTCTCAACAATTGGATAACAATCAACTACAAATTTGAGTACAATTTCAGCATAATGTCGTTTATCACAACTACCGTGAAAACTGGTCGCGGGGAGTGTGTCATTGTTGGCTGGCTAAAGGTTTTGTCTTGTTGATTTTGTTGATGAGCAAAATGAAAGTTTCCGTGTTTCGACTTAAAAGCTTACAGTTTTAAACCAATGATGATTGATATGTTGTAATTATTATAATCACTAAAATGAATTTTTCATCACGAAAAATATTCATCATGAATGAAATTTATGACTTAGCAAAGTTTCCAGGGCCATGGGCAGGAATTTTTTTTCTGGGGGGAGAGGAAAACTGGCAATTTTTCTCCCACCATCGAAAATTGTGAGTCCCCCTACATAAATCCCATGATGAAAGAATAAGGTTCAACTCTTAAACTAAAACGAAAACAATAAAACATATACATATTTTAAAGAAATTGAACTCGGGTAAGCCTTTTCCGCCCTCTTTATTCTCCTCTTCCCCCCCCCCCACCCCAGGCCGGCCAGGCCCAGTTTAGCCCGAAGGTCGAGTACTAATTTAAAACATAGCAGTTAGCCCCGAGCTGTAAATAGTAGTGCTATTCAACTTGTCTTGGGGTTTAACAACTTTTAACCCAGGGATTAGTAGCTAAATTTAATCCGAACCGGACTATGAATTAAGTAGAGGATTTTGGAGGTTTGTGTCATGGACTGCGATGTGAAAACTTTGTTTTTGTATTTGAAAGTGTACCCGTAATTTGTGCGTGGACGAAAGCATTTCCAAAATAGAGACTAGTTTTGTGCCTGATTATAAACGTTGTTCCGCATAGAGTGTCACTCTCTCTTTCATTCTCTCTCATTCTCTTTCATACTCTCTCTCATTCTTCATTTATTCTCTCTCTTTCATACTCTCTCATCTCTTTCATTCTCTCTCTCATTCTCTCTTTCATTCTCTCCTGTTTCCCTTACATTCCTTTCTCTTTCATTCTCTCTGTCAGTTTCTCTCTCATTCTCTTTCATTCTCTCTCTCTTTCATTCTCGCTGTCTTCTTTCATACTATCTCTCGCTTTCTCTTTCAATCTCTCTTTCATTTGCTCTCTTTCGTTCTCTCTCGTTCTCTTTCATTCTCTCTGTCAGTCTCTCTCTCATTCTCTCTCTCTCATTTTCTCTCTATCATTTTCTCCTATTTCTCTTACATTCTCTCACTTTCTCTCTCAGTCTCTCTCTTTCATTCTAGCTGTCTTTCTTTCACACTGTCTCTCGTTTCTCATTCATTCTCTCTCATTCTCTCTCTCTTACTCTCTCTCTCTCTCATTCTCTCTCACTCATTCTCTCATTTTCTCTCTCTACCATTCTCTCCTATTTCTCTTACATTCTCTCTCTTTCTCTTTCAGTCTCTCTTTCATTCTCTCTTTCTCTTTCAGTCTCTCTCGGTCATTCTCTCTTCCTTCTCTCTCTCTCATTGTCGCTGACTTTCTTTCATACTATCTCTCGCTTTCTCTTTCATTCTTTCTCATTCCCTCTCTCTCTCAACGCCACTGTTTCATTGAGCACGTTCATAAAATCACCGTTCTCAGCCCAGTAGTTACAGCCCATCAAAGTGTTTCTTAAACGCGCGACTATTTTTGAGATCCCTCAGCGTGATGTCACTTCTGAAACATCGGACTCATCGGTTCATTATAATTGATATGGGTTTTTCCGCTGAATCCATCGACTTGACCCACTTCTTAAAAAGCCGAACTACTGCGTGCAATAGTAGCATGTGTAATTTCCCATTGGAATGCTTTAAATTTATTTAATTACTGACTGTTGTAAAGTGGCATATTTTTACCCTGCCTGTTCGAAATCACCGATTGCGGTGGTTGAAGTACTATTATAATTAAAGCTAGCGTACCTGCAGTTTATCTTCACTAGGATTATTTATGTAAACATATTAACTAACGGTAGATTGTCTTCACACAGAACAGATCCGCTAAGTTAAAAGAAAATTATTTCTTATAATAAAGTGATTTGTTACTTTCTTTTAAGTTTAGTGGGGCTGCTCTGTGTGAAGACAGTCTACCGTTCGTGAGCCTACGTAAATAATCTTTCATTAGGAAGAAAAAACTGCAGATCCTCCAGCTTGAATAATAGTAATACTTCAACCACCATGATTGGTGATTTGGAATAGGTAGTACATAAATATGCCACTTTATGACATGCCAATATTAAATGTTAAAAACTTATTTATTGGCTGGCATTTAACTTAAAACAGCTTAATTATGGTCGTGACCATGTTCGCATGATGGTGAGCATTGCTCATGGTATGTTGAGGCTTACGTAACTAAACTAGCTGCCGTCTGGAAATTAAGGAGATCGATATTAGGGAACTTGATTAGCTGAAGTCACTCTGAACAAATGGTACTGTCCACTTTTATTTCATGTGGCACTTACAAGTGGCAGCTGCTTACAGCGTAGATGGGAGATGTGTGACGTATCCTACTTATGGATGCTATTAACTGGTGGGTGTATTACATACACCACAGTGCCCCTCCACAATAATAAAGTCAAGTATCTCTTTAAGTTATAATAATTATAATCAATTATAATCATAATTATAATCAATTATAATCATAATTATAATCAATTATAATTAATTGATCACTTATACATCTGCAATACAACTTTCAGTTCAGAAACAACAAATATTAACACGAACATCGGAAAACCTAGAATTAGTCATTCCGAGTAAAAAATACATTGAATTATTAAGCCTTTGACTCCAACTCGGCTTCTTCTGTCAGGTAACAGTAAAGTTACCAGTAAGCCCAAGATAGCTCTCAAATTTCCTCCAAAAAGAAGCCTAGCTGGTATCCTCGGGTTATCGTGCGGAACAACTGACACATGTGTGAATTCGTAAACTTCCTTAAAAAGTTTGACCTGAGATTCAGCTTGGCTATTTGTGGTGGGGGAAAAAATGCTGCCAAGTAAACGAATCGAATTCCACAGCTTTGTAGATGGAAATTTACCTCAGCAAACATAAATTTGTCTCCATTATCAGCTGCACCTTACAATAGCCTAGCCAATGCAAGCAATTCTTTAAACTTAGCAATAACTGTAGAGGAAGTTGTAGTTTTCATATCAAAATGCAAATGGATATTGAAAATGCATCTCTCACCACAAGAAACATTCTGTCATCCAAAGGACCAGCAAAATCAACATGCAGTCTGTCCTGAGGTTTACTGGATATTCAAACGAATGTTTTGTGTGAGCTAAACACTATTGTTTTACAGTATGACAAACATTATAGGTGTTGACAGTTTTCTTACCAGCCCGGATGCTGGTCTCTGGGGTTTACTAGTGGGTGTAATTGAGTTGAGTTATGGCATACGTGTGTTAGTGGTTGACCTAGTTTGTAGTAGTGTTTAACTATGTTTATCGTGAGCGCCTGGTGCGAGACCAATAGGCTCAAATAAAGAATAAAGAAGGAAAGAACATTGTAGGTTTTAACAATTCTTTCTAAATCCACATTGTAATCTACGCCACCAAACCTTCGACCTTGCTTTAATACCACAATACCACTTGTCCAACATGTAGCTCTGTTTAATTTTTTACATGCTGGGCGGGAGGAACAATAACTCGTAAACCCCAAAACAGAGTATTGTTTTCTATGAAAATCTCAATCATCTCAGAAAACATGGTTTAAGCTCATTGTTGTCAATTTTACTTAGGCCATGCTGCTTGCGTATAACGTAAACTTGACATAACACTTTTATCTTGCAAAGTAAGTTTTCAACCTGGCCATTTAAAATTAGCAGCAATCAGACTTATTTAGTTTGCATGACGGGATTTCGTTTACTGGGTAGTTCATACTCCAGAGGTAAATGTGAAAGACTGTCAGCTTTATGATTTGTTTTACCTGGGATATGTTGCAAATCAGACATGTAGGGATTCAAGGACAGGGCCCATTGCTGAATGCATGAAACCACCTTTACGGGAATGCATACCTTATTGTCGAAAATCCGAAGTAAAGCCTATAAGTAAATCCAAATAAACAACAGTCAGCAAGGTTAAAAGGCAAAAATCTACACAGTATAATTTTGCATAGGATAAAAATACTTGTTAACTTGATACTACAATACACAGCACTGAATGCAAAAAAAAAAAAAAACCTTAAAAAGGCATGTTGTTGTTATCTTCCCCACGGTGATGAGAGGGACAATTTAGTTGGAGAAATTCAAGTGAAAAACCCACGATCTTTGACATGCCGCACTCGACACAAGCACGAGGCGTGCTTCAATACAACAATGAACAAAATCTTTTGACAACAACAGCAAGAATGAAGAATTGTTGGTTTTCCCATTGCTAAATAGTGGGATAAATTAACAATTAACAAAGACAAATGTAACCTTACTAATGGAGATACACTAGAGCAAAAAAAAAAAATATATAAGAAGAGAGTAAAATTAGATTTTCACCTCGCAGTTGCTAAAAAGGAAATGTTGACCTCATCAATTAGGACCAAAAATTAAGGAATTACGCCAAGTGTTTTGGCTGTTCGGAGTCGCGATATCAAACGCGAGGCT